>CAUYRT010069198.1:0-18240 GCA_963574885.1 Lepilemur ruficaudatus | reverse complement strand
AAAAATTAGCCGGGCATGGTGGCGCATGCCTGTAGTCCCAGCTACTCGGGAGGCTGAGGCAGGAGGATCGCTTGAGCCCAGGAGTTTGAGGTTGCTGTGGGCTAGGCTGATGCCACGGCACTCTAGCCTGGGCAACAGAGTGAGACCCTGTCTCAAAAAAAAAAAAAAAAAAAAGCAACTAGTTTCTCAGCAGCAACCATAACGGTCTTACTCTCAGAAAAAGAGGTTGCTACTCATGTTCATTTCATGGTGCTATTGTTTCTACTTCTACTGAGGCAGTATCATATAGTATATAAAAGCATGGGCTCTTTAGTTTGCCTGCTATGTAACCTCCATTCCTCAATTTCCTTTTCTGTAAAGTGGAAACAATAATAGAAGCCACCTTGTACACCTTGTAGGGTTGTTCCAAGAGTTAAATACATTACTCTATATATAATAAAATTACTTAGTTCTTGGCACACAGTAAAGTGCCTCATAAGTATTACCTTTTATCAGTATTACTAGTCCTAATACTACTATGCTTTTCTGTCTTTTGTGCACTACTTCCCGTATGCTTTTGTGTATTAATCCATTTTCTGTTGCTTATAACAGAGTATCTGAAACTAGGTGATCTATATAAAAAAGGAATTTGTTTCTTACAGTTATAGAGGCTGAGAAGTCCCAGGTCGAGGGGCCACATCTGGTGAGAGCCACCTTCTTGGTGGGGACTCTGAAGTGTCCTGAAGTGGTGCAGGCTATCAGGTGGCAATGGGGGCTGAGCATGTTAAGGTGCTCGGGTCTCTCTTCCTCTTTTAAAGCTATCAGTTCTCCTCCCATGATAAAACTCATTGATCTGTTAACCCGTCAACCCATGAATAGAGTAATCCATTCATGAGGACACAGCCATCATGATCCAATCACCTCTGAAAGGCCTAACCTCTCAAAATTGCCACATTGGGGATTAAATTTCAACACCAGTTTTAGAGGGGGGACAAATACTCAAACCGTAGCCATTTTGTTTTTTCAAAGATACGTCCCCCTCAGCATCAAAAGTTTTTCTCTCTGAATCATTTCCATTGGTATATGAATTTGTTGTAATGTCTCTTATCTCTTAAAAAATTCATATAAATAATTTTCTTTGATCATACGTCCCGATCCACACTATTTCTACTTCTTCTCCTTCCATTCTTTGTTGAACTCATTCTAATCAGGCTCTCATCACACCGCTCTACTGAAATAGTGCTTGTTAAAATCACCAATGAATGACCTCCATATGGCCAAGTCCAATGATCAATTCCAGGCTTCATCTTACTTGGTTTCTCAGCAGTATTTGATATCCTTGATCACTCTCTCCGTGAAACATTTTCATCATTTGGCTTTCAGGACATCACACTCAGCTGTCCCTTTTCCCTGGCACCACTCCTTTTCACTCTATTGGAGAGCCCCAGAGGTCAATCATCAAATCTCTTCTCTGTCATAACTCAACTCCTACATGATCTCATCCCGTCTGATTGTTTTAAATACTGTCTGTATGTTGAAGATTCCCAAATTTGTATCTGTGGCCATAAATTATCCCTTGACTCAAGGCTTTTAATATCCAACTGCCTTCTTGACACCCGGCTATCTTAAAAGACATCTCAAACATAACATGTCTGAAGCCAAATTGTGATTTTACCCTTCCTACTCCCCACTCTTGCCCCAAATACTCTGCAGATTCTTCCTGATCTAGGTCAGGCCTCAAAACCCAAAGGTGTTTTGGAAGAAGAGATTCTATTTGCTAAAGATGAGGAAGAATCTGCTGCTTCCTGGCATTTGTCACCACCTGACAGTTGTCATTTAACTACTGTTCTTCATGAGAACACAAACTCCATCAGGATCAAGACAGGTACTTCGTTTTGTTCACTGCTGTGTCCCCAGTGCCTAGGAGTGCCTGGCCCATTGATTGGACAAATCAGAATAAATACTGCTCCCATAGCATTTATTTACCACATTTTCTGCTTTTCTTGATTTCTGCACCATTCTTTCCTGGCTCTCTTTTAAATGTCTCTTAAATTCCCTGAGAAGATCTGAATAGGTTGTCCCATTGCCATTAGTTAGAAAGCACCCCTATTGGGTGAGCTCTCAAGCCGTATTACTTTATGGGCTTCTGGCCATAATTTATTATTGAATCCTCTGATCCCATCTTGTACTAGATCCCACTTTTGCCTGAATCCCTCTGTCATTTGCTTCACTGATATCAATGAGGGTGGGAGTTTTGTAGAAATGAATTTTATTTAATTTGGAACTTCAAGAAATTTTATACAAAATTGCAGTGAAGATGAAGGCCACAGAAAATATTTTCAAACCAAAACGCCCAGCCATCTGCTATTGTGGATATCGTCGAGTGAAAATATCCAGTGCTATTGGCATCTGGTAAATGCAGTTCTCCAACCGGCCTGATGCCATCATTCCCTCGGGAGGTAAGAGGCTGTTTCCCCTTTTTCAGGCAACCTTGTTTTGCATCATTGCTCTTATTTTCTTCCAATGCACCACAAGAGGGCAGTCTTTTATCATATTCTACTTGAATTATGGGAATTCAAGTAGAAGTGGGAAGAGATGCACTTAAAGAATTTAAATAGAAATTAGAGTATCATGCCAAAATTGTTCACCAAACTTAATAAAACTCTAGATTTACAATTTTATCCCAAATGTCATGGGACCAAAACACATCCTTGAAAGTTATCAGTCCAGCAATGATACAGAAAATAACCTTCCAGAAGTTTGTATAGATCAGAAATAAAGTTTTTTTGTGGAAGGTTGTTTTTCAGTATTGAAGGTACTATTTCCTTTCTCGAATTCACTCAGGATAGCAGATGTGGGGTGTGGATGTATTAGTTTATTTCTGCAAACATTAAAGTAGAAGATTGAGGTAAAGAAGAGACTTACTAGGTATTCCTTTCAAGGTATCTGTGTACTGTATACAAACAACAAAAGTTGAAGGAAGAGTAATACTCGTATTAGTCCTATTAGTCACTGTGTAGTAATTGAAACCAATATGTACCATAAACAAGCATTAGATTACTAACTACTAAACAAGTCCCTTAGGTCAGATAGAGTCAGTCATTTCTTTCTCTGAGCAATTCCCTCTTGCCATAAACTACAGAGAGTTAATTAAAAGAAATAGATCATTGGAGAGTTGAATCCTATCTAGCCAGATTTTGACCTAAAAATTTAGCCCTAAGAAGAGGCATTCAATGATGTCGGTGCCCTTAAAGAATATATTCCAGCATCTTTCTACACCTTTCCCTAAGTGGCCTCTTGAGCCCAAGCCAGATTTTGGTTACATGCCATGACAGCAATCACAAGAATCAGTTATGTTTAATAATAAAAATACCCAAAAATGTATGAATGCAGTCTATTCCCTCTCCTATTCATTTCTTGTGGAAAAAGAAAAACCCAAATCTTAAAAACTAAAGCAAGTCAAGGAAACCTGAAAAGATACCCAGATTTGACTACATGTTGGAAGGAAATCAAGTCTTGTGAATTTTATTTTCTAGCTTTGATCTGGTTGTCAGTTGGGATGGGCTTGCCCAAGTGATGGCCCACAGAAAGGCCAAATTTCTTGTTTTTCTGTTCATCCTGTACCTCTTTTTTAATTATGAACCCTGCCTGGAAGTTTAGGTCAAAAAGGCTGCTTGGAGGAAAATACAATGGTGTCTCAAACCAAATATTCTCCAGACGTTTCTTCCATCCTTCCAGGATCTGAATTCGGGCATCCGCTGGAGTGTGCCCGATGTTGTATGTCAGTTGAGGTTCTAAGACTTGGAAGCCACAGAAATGCAGAGGGCCATGCTGGGGACACACAAGCACAGAGTGAAGTCACAGAGCTGATCCTATGCAGTTTGTACTGTACACCAAACAAAAGTCGGTCTGGGCTTCCCAGTAAGACACACCAATAAGGAAGTATGAGGTACCCTGGAGAAATAGTTCATAGCTATATTCTCTCACCTTCTGCCCTCTCTACCTAGCTGTTACCTATTTTAGCCTATTCAGCTGTGCTCTTCTTTAAATGAATTAAACCTTGAAACTATGCCAACCTGAATCCTCTGCCAAGAGTGTGTGAAAGTTCTATTAATATTACATTAGGGAGAATTTCAGCTTCTTGGCAGCTGACTTTTGCCAAGGCATGGATATGGGCATTTTTCCACCTGTCCATAGAACTAGATGAGCTTGATGTGTGACTCTTATAGACGGCCACCTCATTTGCTCTTCTCTCCAACTCCCTTCCTTAAAAGAGATTCTCCTGAGAGTCCAGTGACTGCCAAAAGGCCCATCTCAGCTGCAGTTTTATTCATCTCTAAACTGGCTTGACTCAATAATTTCTTAAATTGTCTTAGGCTCTAATAGTCTGTGAGACTGTAGCAGTAACTTGGAGGACAGGAAGATTGGAGAGAGGAGATATCAGCCATCTGGGGAGAACCAGGACCTGTGGCTGTACAAACAGAGGGTCAGCTGCACTAGTGCTTGGTTAGAGAGAATGGTGTGTGAACATGCACACACGTGGGTGTATTCCATGAGCACAGATGCCTGGGAAGACAGCACGTTCCTAAAAGAAGCTCCCCATAGTTCTGAATCATTACTGTGCTTTCATCTTCATGCCTCAGATCTGTTTTCAGTGCTGTCTTGAGGTTTTGGACCCCATAAAAAGCTCAATTAATGAATTCCCCTGGAGGCTCATTGAAAATGAGGTACCTGAATTGGCCAGAGAATGATATTCATGTCCCCATGGATACCCTGCATAGAGTACATGGAGCCACTGCTACCAGTGGTGATGGAAAGCAGTGTCTTTTTGTTCTGGAAAAGAAAGGAAGAAAAACAACATCCCCTTGGTGATAAGAAATTAATGAAACAGCCCCAGGGAAAAGAACACACAAGTCCACCCTATTTGCTGCTTATATTACTTCATACCTTGGCTCCTCTGAGCTACACAGTGTGACTCTACAAAAGTACCAGCCTAGAAGGTCCACAGACCGTAGCCTGGGGCAGCCAAGGATTCCATACTTCTGCATGTGGCCTGTCAGGGCAAGGCTTTTACAATATCCAAAGTCAATGTTGGCTGCCAGCTACCACGATGGGGTTATTTGTCCTTTTTATCTGTCTCTCCATGTGTCTAGACATGGACTAGAACAAGACCTCTAATCTAGAAGGTCTCAAAGTGTTTCTTGTGCAGTATTTGGGTCTCCAAAAAATGAAGACAGACTTTATTTTTATGATGGAAAATTTCCAGCGTTCATAAAAGAGAAAATAATATAACAACACATCTGTCACCCAGCTTCACCTCTCAATATATTGCCATTCTAGTTTTATCCAATGCCCAGACCCCCTTTTTTTCTGAAGTATTTTAAAACAAATCTCAAACATCATGTCATTTCGTCTGTGAAAACTTTATCATACATCTCTCCCAAAGGGCCTGGACCCTGAGCTTAGTATCTAACTGTGCTCAAAACTCTGCATCAGGAAAGACTACCCACAAGTCAGCTGTTAGGAAACTCAAAGCCATTCACCTACCCGGAAAGGTCCCTTGTCATACATGGTGGCGAATGTGTATGCAAACTCTCCTGTCAGCACTCGCTCGAACCAGCCTTTCAGAATGGCAGGGACTCCAAACCATTGCAGTGGGAACTGTGCGACGGAAGACATCAAAGAGGTCATATCAGGGACACCCCAGCACAGAAGGCAGCTCAGGGTGCTCAGCTGCTGCTCACTCTGGGGGAACCTTTCCTTAGGCCGTTGTCATTTCTTCTGGAGGAGTCAGCATATTTAAGAAAAGAGAAGGCCAGGCACGGTGGCTCACGCCTGTAATCCTAGCACTCTGGGAGGCCGAAGCAGGAGGATCACTCGAGGTCAGGAGTTCGAAACCAGCCTGATCAAAAGCAAGACCCTGTCTCTACTTAAAAAAAAAAAAAAATAGAAATTAATTGGACAACTAAAAATACATAGAAAAATTAGCTGGGCATGGTGGCACACGCCTGTAGTCCCAGCTACTCAGGAGGCTGTAGCAGGAGGATCACTTGAGCCCAGGAGTTTGAGGTTGCTGTGAGCTAGGCTGACACCATGGCACTCTAGCTCGGGCAACAGAGTGAGACTCTGTCTAAAAAAGAGGGAAAAAAAAGAGAAAATTAGTGTCCTTGGTCAACAAATTTGACACTCCTGTTTCTGCTTAAAAATGTACATATTGGGTGGGTTTGAATAAAGGCACATGCAAGTAAGATTTGTTTGTATGAAATCACCTTTGGCGGGGAAGTCTAAATAGCAAGGATTGCAGACGAGGTCTGCTTCAGTGTGTGATGCCCAAATCAACATTTTCCCAAGAGCTTGCTTAATAGGTGTATCAAAAAATATGACTGTCCCTTGTGGTCACAGATATAAAATCCTATCATTTAGAATAAACAAAACCACTCAAAAATGCAAATAATGTGACTAAGGTTTATCAGGGAATTCCCATGAGAAAGTCTTATTTGACCTCTTGTCCTGATAGAAGCAGAGTAAGAACTATACCAGTATTTCTTCTTATCCTCGATTCATGATTTAAAAGAAATGACAAGTGGAATGTGTCCAGAGGAAGAAAACTAGAGGAAGGAATTTGTAAGACTCAATAGCTTTCTCCAATATTTGAAAGGCACAGATATACCTAGATCTACAGAAAAGGGGATAAGTAGGCTAGATGCAGTGGCTCATGCCTGTAATCCTAGCACTTTGGGAGGCCGAGGCAAGAGGATCGCTTGAGACCAGGAGTTTGAGACCAGCCTAAGCAATATAGCAAGACCCTATGTCTTCAAAAAATAAGAAAGTTAACCGGGCGTGGTGGTGCACAACTGTAGTCCCAGCTACTTGGGAGGCTGAGGCAGGAAGACTACTTGAACCCAGGAGTTTAAAGTTGCAGTAAGCTATGATGACGCCACTACACGCCAGCCCTAGTGACAGAATAAGGCCTTGTCTTCAAAAAAAAAAAAGAAAAAGGCATCCTTTGGGGCACTGGCTAATGGCATGTGGCTTCACTTCATAGCAACAGGTCTGACAGTAGAATAAAGGACTTTAAGGATTGGATGCTTTGTGGCTGATTGAATAATTGCAATAACCACAGCTAGTACCACCCTCCTTGTGGAATTTCCAGTGTCATATACACGCCATGTTGAATATCAAAAGGCTGGTTGGAATTGGTAAAAGTAAAATCATTGAGTATAGTCTGGCATTTACAAGAAAGATGACTAACAAGACGCCCACACAATTCCAGTATTGTCTGCTACACAGTAAGGCAGCGTTCCCAGAGAAGAAAGACCATGGTTTGCTGCCATTCAACAGGGTTTCAAAGCCCCCTTCAAGGCTTGGTGTGGTGACTCATGCCTGTAATCCTAGCACTCTGAGAGGCCAAGTTGGGAGGATCCCTTGAGGCCAGGAATTTGAGACCAGCCTGAGCAACATAGCGAGACCCTGTCTCTCCAAAAAATATAAAAATTAGCTAAGTGTGGTAGTGTACACCTGTAGTCCCAGCTACTCGGGAGGCTGAGACAGGAGGATGGCTTGAGCCTGGAGTTTGAGGTTGCAGTGAGCTAATGATAACGCCACCACATACTAGCCCCGGCAACAGAACAAGACCCTGCCTCACAAAACACAAAAACAAAGCCCCCTTCAGCAGAAAAATCAATGTTTCATGTATCACTCCACAAACTATTTGGGATTCTTTCGGAGAAAGGGAGAAGTGCAAATTTTGAAAGAGTCCATCAGGATTCACTAATTGGAAGGAAGATTCGGCACATGGGGGAAAACAAGGTCAAGGCTTATATATCATCTTTGTAGTTACATTAATATATGTAAAGAGTAATATAGCCAGATTCACGATATCTATAAAGCTGTGTAATTCTGCACCTTTGAAGTAATCACCCTTATTTACAAAGAATAAAGCAAAGTGGGTGACTGTTCTAAGATCCCATAGCTAATTAGATGACAGGTTTAGCACAATAAGGAACTCAAGTGTCCCTGACACCCCTTCTGATGCCCTAGCATACCTGAAATATCACAAGGTCTGCAGCTTCCAGCTTCTTTTGTTCAGCCACAATATCCGGGCTCAGACGGCCTTCTTTATAAGCTAGAGCAGACTCCACAGGATACTGAAAGTTCTCAGGGTCCTTCAGTTTACCTGCAGAGACGGAAAAAAGAGGCTGGGGTCAGAGCGACCAAGGCTGGGTCAGAGAATCCACAGGCAAAGAGTTCCACAAAGAACTAATTAAAGGGGAGAAGAGGGGATCCCACCTGTGATGTCCTTCTTGGAAATGATAGGATTGAAGTTCATGGCATAGAGGTCCGACACAGTCACCTCCCATCCTTTCCTCTTCAAAGCATCTACAGCAGCCTCCTTCATGGCATAGTTGAAGGACGTCCTCTCTGAGTGAGCCAGTACGATCAGTGCTTTTCTGGCTATTGAGACACACACAAGGCATGTGGAGAAAACCCTTTACCAACCAGCAAAGCTTCAGCTACAGGGGAGCTGGGGTCTGGAACAGAAGGGCCAGCTTTCTTAGACATTTGTTATTGCAATCCATCCCCTGCCACCAGAAATATATTTTCTCCTTAGAAGCACCAATGATTAAAGGAAGGATTTAAGTCAGTGGCTGATTTAATAAATGGTGTTGGCATATTTCATTAGCCATCTGCACAAAAATAAAATGATTCTCCCAGAAAACTATTCCAGGTTGAGCATCTCAAATCTGAAAATCCAAAATCTGAAATGCTCCAAAATTTGAAATTTTTTAAGTGTTGACACTCAAAGGAAATGCTCATTGGAGCATTTCAGATTGCAGATTTTCAGATCTGGGATGCTCAACTTAGAAGAATAATACAGATATTCCAAAATCTGAAAAAATCTAAAACCCAAAACACTTCTGTTCCCAAGTGTTTCAGATAAGGGATACTCAACTTGCCTAGGTATTAGAAGTCAGTATAGTGGTATTTGAAGGTAGTGACTAGAAGGGCACAAAAGGGACTTTTGGGGTGCTGGCAACATTCTGTTTCTTGATCTGGGTGAATACACAAATTTTCAGTGTGTCTATTGTATTCACCAAAGAGTTTTTGTTTGTTTTTTTTTGAGACAGAGTCTCACTCTGTTGCCCGGGCTAAAGTGCCATGGCGTCAGCCTAGCTCACAGCAACCTCAAACTCCTGGGCTCAAGCAATCCTACTGCCTCAGCCTCCCGAGTAGCTGGGACTACAGGCATGAGCCACCATGCCCGGCTAATTTTTTCTCTATATATTTTTTTTAGTTGGCCAATTAATTTCTTTCTATTTATAGTAGAGACGGGTGTCTCACTCTTGCTCAGGCTGGTTTCAAACTCCTAACCTTGAGTGATCCGCCCGCCTCGGCCTCCCAGAGTGCTAGAAGAGTTTTTGTTTTTAATTACCCCACTAACATACCACATATAGCAATAATTTCCAGGCAGATTAAAGATCTAAATTCTTTCAATGAAAAGAATTAAAATAAAAGAGGAGGAAAGGTAGAATTTGTATAACCTCAGGGTAGAGAATACTTTTTAAGACTAGAGATTCAGAAACCATGAAGGAAAAGCTTGACAGAAAGCCACATAAAGATAAAAAAATTTTGTTTAGCAAAACGCACTGTAAACGAAGTTAAAAGACAACCCAATAGGAGAAGAACTCTGCACCTCTTATCACAGAGAGTTAAAATCCCAAAGAATGCCCACAAATAATTAGAAAGAGACAGACAATGCAATAGAAAAGTGGGTCAAGGGTCCGGACAGACTGTTCACAGAGAGGAAATGCAAATAGCAACAAACAAATGAAAAGATGTTTGCCTTGGCCTGTCAGGAAAAGCAAATTAAAATGAGCTATTTACCCACGAGACTGGCAAAAAATTTAAGATAAATAACATTGAGGGCTATTAAGATTGTAGGAAAACTGGCACATAACTGGGGGGAATATGAATTGCCTCAGCCTTTGGGGAAAGTAATCAGGCTAAGTTGCTTAAAATTTTAAAGACATATAAATCTTTGATCTTGCTCTCCAATTTGGGGGAACCTGTTCTACAGACTAAAAGCTTTAGGATATAGGAGCAAGGACGTGTACTGCACCATTCTTTTCACTGGCAAAAATCAGACATAACCTGATTGTCTATTTATGGAGTATTGCTATTACCCAGGCTGGTTTCAAACTCCTGGGCCCAAGCAATCCTCCTGCCTTGACCTCCCAAATTGCTAGTATTATAGGCATGAGCCATTGCACCTGGCCTGGTGCAGTGGCTCTTTTGTATTAATTAAGTTGTTAGAACAAGCATGCTTTATGTTTGCAAAAACAGCATTTAATGGGTACTTACTAAGTGTGAGGCACTGCTCTGGGAGCTTTACATTCTTTTTCCTTTGTCACAACAACCCCCTGATGTTTTGAATGCTTCCTTTCCAAAATTGAGGTGTTGCCAATGTGATAGTATTAAGAGTTGGAGGCTTTAAGAAGTGATTAGGCCAAGAGGGCTCCTCCCCCCTTCATGTGTTTAATGCCCTTATAGCAGAGGCCCCGTTGCCTTTCTTCTGCCTTCACCTTCCACCACGAGAGGAAACAATGTTTCTCCCCTCCAGAAGATGCAGCTCTTACCAGACAACCAAATCTGCCAGCACTTTAATCTTGGACTTCCCAGACTCCAGAACTGTAAGAAATAAGTTTCTCTGTATTATAAATTACCCAGTTCCAGGTATTATTATAGAAGCACAAAATGGACTAAGACACAATCCTATGAGGTAAATACAATTATTAGTATCCCCATGTTACAGATAAGAAAACTGAGGCACAGAAAAGTTCAGCAAGTTGTCCAAGTTTGCAAAGTCAGTAAGTGCGGAAGCTGGAATAGTTTTAAAATATTACAGTCAAAGTAAGGTTAGCTTTTACTTTAAAAAAGGGAAGCTCTAGCTAGGCGCGGTGGCTCACGCCTGTAATCCTAGCACTCTGGGAGGCTGAGGCAGGTGGATCACTCAAGGTCAGGAATTTGAAACCAACCTGGGCAAGAGTGAGACCCTATCTCTACTAAAAATAGAAAGAAATTAATTGGCCAACTAAAAATATAGAAAAAATTAGCCGGGCATGGTGGCTCATGCCTGTAGTCCCAGCTACTCGGGAGGCTGAGGCAGGAGGATCGCTTGAGCCCAGGAGTTTGAGGTTGCTGTGAGCTAGGCTGACGTCACACCACTCTGGCCCGGGCAATAGAGTGAGACTCTGTCTCAAAAATAATAATAATATTTTGGATGGCCTGGGGAAGGGAAAAGAATTCCTGAGACTGCCCAACAAATTCCTATCCTTTTCTTATCATACGGATTTGAACCAGTTGAGAGAAATGTGAGCATATGAAGCTCTGATGAGCATTATTTTAAAATATACCTTCAAGGCCGGAATGCATTTTCTTTGTGATTTACCTTGGCATTAGTCTTATCAATGTTTACTGAATGCTGCTTTGACAGTTTTTAGTCTTTTGACTTCTCAGTGTTCCACAGAGGAACACTGTTAGCTTCAGGGCTGGCTGATTAGGAAGGCCCTTATGAGGAGCTGTCATTTGAGATGAGTCTTGAAAGACAAATGGGCTGATTCTCAGCACCCCCAGTTTAACCTGCATTTCTGCTTGTCATGCATGTCATTAGATTGGTATATGTCACTGACACGAACCCAGCTAACACAGCTCAGCACATCTTTGTCACTGTGGCTCTCTCTGTGCACTGGCTCACTTTCAGATCTCAGTCCCTGTAAAATATGCCCCCAGTTTATCACTTCTCTGTGTCCCTGAGAGCCCTTGTTCTTTCCACATCATCCTGTCTTTTCATTTCCATCCAAATCCACACCAGCCAACTTTCCTTTCTCCCCCTGAAATGCTAACATTCTCACTAACCAATCCTCCCAGCTTTTCCACAACCGTTTCCTGGGTACCTACTAGGTGCCAGGCACTGTTCCATGCACTTGGGATACATTAATGTACAAAATAGACACAAACCTTTGTCTTCCTGAGGCCTAAATTCTGGTAGCCAAAGTCTCTAGATTGTCCCCTGGGAGGTGAGCTCTGTCCTCACCTATTGCCCCACCATTCCTACTACTCTCTGCCTTCAACTTCAGGCCAATCTGAAACCAAGAGTTCTTACTAACCTTTAAAATTAAGCTGTCAACTGCATGGTTTCACTGAAGACCAACACAGGAGAACTTTATGACAAAAAAGATAAAACTAACAGGGAAAGAAAGGGATCATAGTTCACTGTTTTAATGTGGAGTATATCTAGATATGTTTTGCAGTAAAAGATTTATTGCCACATGATCTTTCTGGCAGGGAGAATAAGCAATCAAGGAAAACCTGCTAGGAAAGTAACAAGGGCAAGCCCTCCTATCAGTTTTGTGAATTTTGCTTTGGCCCTCTGCTGTCACCTAAATCGTCAAGGGAACGTGTGTGCCAGCCGGACACACCTGTTAGCTGTAAACAAATGCCTGGGATGCTTCGGTTCATGTTAAGATTTGGTTAGCTGGGTAAGACTAAAACTAGTTATACAAGACCCAAATCTTCCCATTTCCCCTCATTACCACCTCCTTTTTTGTGTGTTTAAGCTACACATAAATACAGAACATTCTGTAGGATTGCAAAATCAGAAAATAGTTCTTGCCCTGGTATGGCGGGGTGGTGCTTGTGCCTCAGGGCAGCTGCAGAATGAAATTAGAGGAAAACAGCAGCTAGTGTGCAAACAGGAAGTCTGATCAGCTGTCAAAATCCCTTCCATGCCGTCTCTGCCAGCATCTCAAGGTGGACTTCGGATCCCCACTGCAGTCCTCTTCCCAGAGATTCTGACAATTGTAGTTTGTCACTGCAAGAGCAATCTCTTCCTCCACTCACCTTTCGTAAGATGAGATTCTGTGTGTGCACGTGTGTTTTCAGAGGCAGAACTAGGTTCAGAGTTTAGGAAATTACAAAAAGGAAGAGTTTTGCCATCCCTCCTCCCCCTTCCTAAGTCTCAGTGCTGTCCAATCTCAGAGTGAGGCCCTCTGGGAAAGAGCTCAGCTGGTCATTCATGCATCAGACAGAGCTGGGGAGGCCTCCAGGTTCCCCAGGTGGATGGGAAGGCTCTGGCAATGAAACAGACTCAATACCAGGTCAGGTTTGCCTGATCCAAGGGCCACAAATAGAAAATGTCTCCTGGGCCAGGCAGTCTGCACTGGAGTCTGTTCTTTATCAAACTAAAGACAGCAGCTTCCTCAGCTCCAGCCCACAAATCTCCAGATCTGCCGGTTTTCCTCCGGAAGCTGGGAATCCACATTTGGATTGTGGATCACGTATTTTTAAGTGAAATCGCCTAATTTTATTTTAAATGCTAGCAACTTATTTCAAAATGTTTAAAGACTATTTAAACATGTTCAGGCCAATTTAGACTGTTCAGGCCAAAAGAGGATGAACAGTGGTTTTCGACGATCAGTTTCAGACCCTTGTTTTGGAGGGACTTTCTGCTTCCAAGATCAAGTCTCTCCTAAACGACGACCGTCAGAGTTTGCGAGGGTCCGGTGGGGAAGGTTCCGAGACTCCAGGGTAGAAACAGAAGCTCCCCCTATCCCGGAGTCTGGTCAAGACTCCTCCTAGGACCCTAATGTCTTCACTTTTTCGATTTTGAGTCAAGGAAAAAAACTCAGGGCCAAGCCCCTACTACCTCCTCCAAAGGAGCCAAGGCTCAGGAGCCGCAAGCGGCTCGCCCTCTGCTGCACTCACCAGCCATGGCTCTGACGCAATCGGGGCCGCTGATTGGCTGGGTTGGTGGTTGCCGGGGCGACGCTGGCCGGTACCAGGTCCTGGGCTGTGCGGCGTGGGCTGCAACCCTGGAGGAGTCAGTCCCAAGTGCAGCTCGCAGAGCACCAGCTCCTTTATACCCTACCTGGCCCGGCCCACTGGAGCTGGGCAGCCAGCAAGGGCGGGGCCCGCCGCCTGGACCCTGGGGCACGGGGCTAAGGACGCCAAGGCTGCAGTTACTGGGAGGGAGTCTGGAGGAGAGAGACTCCCCCGTCTCCCCCGCGTGACGCGCGCGGGCGGAAGTCAAGAAAAGTCCCCTGAGGGCTGTGCGTGTGTTCGTGTGTGTGTGTGAGTGTGAGGGGTGGGGGAGGCAAGCCCATCCGCTCTGTCTTGAGACTACCAAGGGATAAAAGGAGGAAGTTTGCGACTGCAACGGAATGTCGGGCTCTGGATGCAGAGTACTGCAGTCCTTCAGGCTCAGATTCTGCTGAGTCACAGTGACTGCAGACCCAGAGGGCTGATAGCATGGGGGAGCCTTGCCCTGTGAAAATGAATTTGTTTCCTCCTTTGCAAGGTTCACCTTCTGCACTTGGGGGCCCCCTAGAACACACTTCCCTGCGAGCTGGCCTCTGGATCACCCCTGCTCCTAAGGCCAGGTAACGGGGAACTAATTGGTTTTGTTTCCCATGAGCCAAGGCAGGGCTGGTGGGAGACAGCAGTCATGGGGAAGCATTCAAAGAATAGCCAAGACTCATTAAAGTTAGTGGCTTTACACAAAGCCTTCGGGGTACTGAGCAGAACAGAGCTACAGTTTTAAATCTCTATAAAGTAAAAGCAGTAGTAAAGCCATCCTTCAGAACAGAGGGGAGACATACCATGGAAAAGTGAAGGAAAAAGAACTCCAGTTGTACTTCTGATAACCTACAGAAGAATTACAAATGAGGGGAATTGGGAGGTACACAGTGTTAGCGTGGAAAGGCTAGTAGGTGCTCAACGCGCAGGTGGAGAAAGACTTTTCATGCGGAAATGAAGATATAAAAGTAAAAAAAGTTTATTTTATCCTTCTCGGAGGAGACAGACACACACACACAGGGCGTGGCTGTGGCATCCCAAAGAAAGAGAAGGGGGTGCAGCAGTGAGGCCTGCTATAGTCCCGAACACGGGAACAGACCACCTTAACACCAGATTAGACCAGATTGATCAAAACTGGAGTTTATTCAGCCGGCCGGGCATGCTCTCCACCGGCTGTGGGACAGGTTTTCAGAGAGCAGCAGCGAGTCAGGAGAAGCCAGCCCTTTTAAAGGAAAAAAACCACACTCTAAAAATATCTAATTAAGGAAGGGCAGTTACAAAAGCAAAAAAAAGCATTAATCTTAGCTACGACACATTTATTATCTTGTTTCAGCACCATGAGGGGGTTGAAGCCTTGAGGTGAGTTTTTAGGAATTACTGATTGCAACTAAGGCTTAATTTGAAACAGGATGACTACGGTTAATCAAAACATACTTTATGTTTTGTGATCTTAGCCAGAGCGCATTCTACTGGGTACATGAAGCATGTCAGGCGCCTCAGGAGCCCAGGGCATTTCGACCTCTGACCAGTGGCTGTATCTGGTGTGCAGATGTGCTAAGCACCCCCACCTTCTATTTCTTTTCTAAACTTAATCACTTTAGCAGGTGCGAGACAGCAGGTCCAGAGTCAGATAAGGGTCGGCTGAAACTTTTCTACTTTCTCTCTTAAGTAAGCAAACATAGTTCAAAAGCTAATGGCCAATTATTTTCGCCAAGTGGCTCGCTGATTTTCAGGGGGATGAAGAGAAGAAAAAAAAAGTAGCGATGGTTGTTAGTTGATAACAAAAGCTTTAGCAGGTTATCTAGCAGCAGGTAGATAACAAAAACTGGAAGGATGTCAAAGTCCAAGACTTGATTTCCTGCCTTTCCTTGGAGAACGGATTATCACAGGAGCTGTGACTGTCCTCCTCGAGATATGGTTGAGGCTTGGAGCAAGTTCTCCTGTTGATTACTCGGGAACTCTGCAAAACCAGAGTCTCAAAAAAAATTTTGTAAGAGAGAGATTTACATCTCTTTTCCGTCCATTCAACTCTTTTCAGAAGTTGTGCAAAATAGAACTGCAGTATACCTGTTAATGAGAGAACTCAGGACTGATCTTTAACTGTTACTGGGGAAATTGTGGGATTATCTTCCTGTTAGTTTTGCGAGGCTGTGCCTTTCAGTTTTTTCTTATCATTTGTACTTTTGGTGTCATATTTAAGAAATCATTGCCTAACCCAAGGTCATAAAAATGTATGCATATGTTTTCTTCTAAGAGTTTCATAGTTGCAGATCTATAGGTAGGTTTATGATCCACTTTGAGTGAATTTTTTATGTGTGATCTGAGGTAGGAATAAAATTCTCATTTTACAGAGAAGGAAACTGAGGCACCAGGTAGTTATGTGGCTTGCCCATGGTTATACAGCTAAGCAACAGTAAAGTCCAGAATTTGAACCCAGGCCACTGGGCTGCACAGTCAGCTCCCAGCCCCTGCTTGCTACCGGTGTCGGGGTCAGAAGTCTTGAGTCCAGCTCCAGTAAGTTGCCTATGCTTTTCCCTTTGAGTCCCGGTTGCCTCCTCTGTGCAAATGTGGGCTTGAGCTACAGCGTCTTCAAGGTTCCTTCCAGCTTTCATTTGCTACCTGTACAAGATCGTACAATTCCCGTGACCTTTTCTGAAGCAGGCCTCTGTCCCAGGAGCCTGTATGTACTGGGCATTATGTATGGACTGAAAACAGTGTCCTCAAACCAACCTCCCCCTCCCCCCCCCCCATATCCCCAAGGAGCAGGCCAGGACCACAGAGCTGTGGGAGGCTTTGTTGACTGTATTCATTACCTAGAAATAAAAAGCAGGAGCAGGAGAATCCCCAGGAGTACCCCCATCCTCCCTCCTGGTGAAAGACACAAACAGCCTCATTAGTCAACTGCTAATGCACCGTGTCTGGTGTCTGCGTGCCTGGCTGCTTTTTTGCACAAGAAGTCCCTAAAGCTCCCTTGCTTTTCTCTGAGCTGCAGATGATGGACTTTGTACATTAGCTCAGAGCCGTTCTCGGCCAGTCTGGGGACCTGGGTATCTGTTGTCCTAGCAGCGGAGTAGCCCTGGAGGAAATGGGTCCTCAGTATTGGGGTGGGGGGGGAGATTCTTCTGCAATAGACCCTCTCCCTTCCTGTCCTCCAGTCTCAGCTGTGCAGAACACATGCCATTAGGTTGCACTTCCTGTGTTCGGGTGTGTCCTGCTGGAATTTTGTCACATTATGTATTGCCTAAATTAGATCCTCCTTTCTTGGGCTTAGAACACGCTGGTTAAACTGAAATTTCTCTTGAAATGACATTCATTTGTTGTGAAGAGGTTTTATCTGAGGCAGCAAATCAAGTATGGGCACCAGATCACAGAACTTAAGGTATAGACGGGACCCTGTTGGCAGTGCTAGGTCATCTGCATCCCTGTCAGTAGCTCTTCAGCTTTCGTGTGAACACCCTCAGGGCCGGGGGACTGGTTTGTTATTGCCAAGAGCAAGCTAAAGGAAAGGTTAGGAAAAGGTGTTTCCTGCCTCTTGACTGTTTTCCCCATGCTGGTCTGAATCATGCATTCGACTCCACAAGCATTTATTAACCATCATTCGTGATCCAGGCACTCGGCTATGGATGTATAAAGAGAAGCAACACCCCGTCCCCAACAGCAACTGTCAATGTGCCCCACATTTCCTGGTCATCATGGTTCACAGAATTACCGTCTCATCACTGTCTTAGTTATGCAAAAGAGGTTGCATTTATAAAAATTTACCTCCAAATACATAAACACACGCAGTGATCTAGACACCTTCCACATCTCCACTCTGTGTATACTGAGGAAAAGAGATCTAAAAATTTTGGGGGCTATTAATCCAGATATTACAGAGTTTTGCATGGGCTGCTTGGCTGTGGATTCTTCGGGCAGTACTGCGTCCATGGGGGTCTTTTGGAAACGTCAGTAGCACTGTGCTGTGGATCATATGTTGTATTAAACAAAACAGCAGTACAGAATTCTCACCTTGTTCAAAGTGTCAGTCAAGGACCATTTGTTTGCTGGTAGTTTTGGTTAAATACAAATTCCAGAATTCCAAATATCCTGAACTAGCAAGCAAAGCTTTTAAGTACTTTACTTGCTTATGTAAACAAGCATTCTCTGCAGTTACCTGTAGTTACCCTTGAAATCAAGTTAAATATAGAATCTGACCAGAGTTGCTGTCTTTCCACTGTTAAACCCCAAATCAAGGATTTGGTTTCAGCCAGATAATATCCATTATCTGGGCCGGGCGTGGTGGCTCACGCCTGTAATCCTAGCACTCTGGGAGGCCGAGGCGGGTGGATAGCTCAAGGTCAGGAGTTCGAGACCAGCCTGAGCAAGAGCGAGACCCCGTCTCTACTATAAATAGAAAGAAATTAATTG
>CAUYRT010069197.1:0-20910 GCA_963574885.1 Lepilemur ruficaudatus | reverse complement strand
TACTCGGGAGGCTGAGGCAGAAGGATTGCTTGAGCCCAGGAGTTTGAGGTTGCTGTGAGCTAAGCTGACGCCACGGCACTCACTCTAGCCCAGGCAACAGAGTGAGACTCTGTCTCAAAAAAAAAAAAAAAAAAAAAAAGTGACTCAAGAAGGAATAAATAATTTTAATAGGCCTATAACCAGTAAAGAGATTGAATTAGTGATCAAAAACTACCCAGAAAGAAGAGCCCCACCCCTGGCTTCTCTGCTGAATTCCACCAAACATTCAAAGAAGAATTAATACCAATTCTTCACAAACTCTTCCTATCCCTGGTCATGAGACCAGTCTTAACATGATACCAAAGACAAAGACATCACAAGAAAAAAATTATAGTCATATATCTCATATGAATATGAACATAAGACTACTCAACAAAATACTAGTAAACAAAATCCAGCAATATACAAAAAGAAGTATTCACCATGACTAAGTGGGATTTATCCATTAATGAAAAATTTGTTCAACATCTAAAAATAAAAAATGCAATACATTATATCAATAGAATAAAAAACAAAAATCAAACAATCATATCAATATGTGCAGAAAAAACATTTGGCAGAATACGATACCTTTCATGATAAAAGAAATACACTCAGTAAATTACAAACAAAAGGGAACTTTCTAAACCTGATAAAAGGGTAGCTATGAAAAACCCACAGATAACATCACACTTCCTGGTGAAAGACTGAATTCTTTCCTCCTAAGATCAGGAACAAGACAAGGATGGCAGCTCTTGCCACTTCTATTCAACATTATACTGGAGGTTCTAGCCAAAACAATTAGGCAAGAAAAAGAAACAAAAGGCATCCAGATGGGAAAGGAAGAAGTAAAACTATACTCACAGATGACAAGATATTGTATACAGAAAACTCTAAAGAATCCACAAAAAAACCTGTTTGAACTAATAAATGAATTCAGCAAAGTTGCAGGGTGCAAGATCAATATACAAAAATCAATTGCACTCCTATACACTTGCAATGAACAATTCAAAAATGAAATTAAGAAAACAGTTTCATTTATAATAGTATCAAAAAGAATAACATACTTAGGAATAAATTTAACAAAACAAGTGTGAAGCTTATACTCTTGAAACTTATATTGAAAGATTCACAAAGTAGGAGAATTTATGCTTCCTGATTCCAAAACTCACTACAAAGCAACAATAATCAAAACAGTGTGGTACTGACACAAAGATCAATATATAAATTGATGGAACAGAACTGACTCCAGAAATAAATCCATACATATACAATCAACTGATATTCAGCAAGGGTGCCAAACCATCCAATGAGAAAGAATAGTCTTTTCAATATATAGTGACAGGACAACTGGATAGCCACATGCAAAAGAATGGACTCTTACCTCACAAGGTATATAAAAATTAACTCAAAATGTATGAAAGACTTAAATGTAAGAACCAACAGTATAAAACTCTTATAAAAGAAAAGGGTAAATTTTTATGATCTAGGATTTGCCAAAGCATTCTTAGACACCAAATGTATGAGCAACAAAAGAAAAAAAAATAGATAAGCTGCACTTCATTAAAATTAAAAATCTTTTGTGCTTCAAAAAACACTGCCAAGAAAATGAAAAGACAACTCACACCATGTAAGAAAATATTTGTAAGTCATATATTTGATAATGTACATAAATCTAGAATCTACAAAGAACATTTAAAACTCAATAGTAAAAAGATAACTCAATTTAAAAATGGGCAAAGGATTTGCGTAGATATATCTTCAAAGAAGATAAACAAATAGCCAATAAGCACATGAGAAGATGCTCTATACCCTTAGCCATCAGGGAAATGCAAATCAAAGTGACATTAACATATCATTTCATACTCACTAGAATGGCTTTAATAAAAAAATACAGGTAACAAGTGTTAGCAAGGATCTGGAAAAATTGAAACCCCCATACACTGCTAGTGGAAATGTAAAATGGTGCAACCATTTTGAAGAACACTCTGGCAATTCCTCAAATGTTTAAAGGTAGAACCACCACATGGCCCAAATATTCTGCTTCTATGTATACACCCAAGAGAATTGAAAACATATGTCTACCAAAAAAACTCTGATATGAATGTTCATAGCAGCATTATTCATTATGGCCAAAAAGTGGAAACAATCCAAATGTCCATCATCAGCTGATGAATGGATGAACAAAAAGTGGCATATCCAAACAATGGAATACCATTCAGTCAAAAAGGAATAAAGTACAGATAGGTGCTACCACATAGATGAACCTTGGAAACATTAAGATCAGTGAGAGAAGCCAGTCACAAAAGCCCACTTATTGTATAATTCCATTTATATGAATGTCTGGAATAGGCAAATCCATAGAGACAGAAATCGAGAGAAACCCACAGAGACAGACTGGCTGTTGCATAGGGCTCGGGTGGGGTGGGAAGAGAGGACCATTAGGAAGTGACTGCTACAGGTACAGTGTTTCTTTATGGGGGATGAAAAGGTTCTAAAATGATTGTAATGATGGTTTTACAATTCTGTAAATATACTAAAAACCATTGAATTAGTATGCTTAAAATGGGTGAATTTTATGGTAGGTGAAATATATCTCAATAAAGTTGTTATAAAAATGTAATGACTGCAATGACTTACAATGGCTACAAAATAATCTCTCATAGAAATATAAAGATCTGTAGTAAATTTCATCATTACTTTCTTTTAGACAATTATGTTATGTTTAATTTTTACATATTAGAAATGTTATAATAAGCATCCTTACACATAAGTCACATCATCTCTGGTGATTTCCTCAGGATAAGTATTTCCATAGACTTAAACCTGAACAGGAAATATTTCAAAATATCAACAATTCTTATCTCTGAGTGGTGGAAGTATGGGGGATTTTTTTCTACTTTTTCTATACTGTATTATTTTTATCATCAGAATAAAATTAAAAATGATAGCCTTTATGTTATTTACATTTACATAAACAGGGAAAGAATTAACTACTTGAAAATAAGATATGTCCAGAAATAATGAAATAAGTTATTCTACTGTTTTCCATTAATGTTACAAATACTCTTTTATATGTATTGAGATATCACTATGTACCCATGAATATGTATAATTATTATTTGTCAATTAAAAAATAGAATCTAGAAAAAGAGAATCTACCTAATGATCAAGAGATCATTAAAGGAAATACATCATAGAAACTACAAATAAAAAAGAAATCAACGGCAACTCAGTTTTTACCGTGCTAAGATTTGTAAGGCCTGTGAATGCCCGATGAAAGTGCCCAGATATAGCAGCACTCTTTTTTTTCCTTCAGTAATTTATAATTGAGATGTGGAAAGAAGAATAAGAAACAAAAATGTATATAAAACTATATCAAATGACACACAGCTACGTTGTAATATTATATATTGCCTGGAGTCTTCGACTGTAGGTGATATTTTTTGTATCTATCTCCCATGGCACTTAGGAGGTGCTCAGTAATAGCTGTTAATTTTTTTCAAGTGCTTAATAGCACACAGACTCAAAGTCTTCTAACAGTGTAAGACTATTTTGTGAAAAGAGACTTTAATATCCAAACTTATTACAGCTATAACACACTTACAAAGATATCCATATCCATTATTTAATAGTCTCACTACATGTTAATCTCTGGTAACAAAATGAGAAATTGAGTAATACTTTTATCAGCACATATACACTCCTGTTAAATGTTTCTCTAGAATTTTGCTTGGGCCTCTAAGCCTCCCAGAGGCAATCAGCAGAGGTACGGTCAGTTTGCAGAAAGATCAATCACCCAGACAGTATCAGTCACTCAGGGCAAAGGTAACGGCCACGCTGCTCAGGGTGTAGAGATATCTGGAGCAGCAGGAAGATCGGAGGAATGATGCAGGCCAGCCGAGCTGCTCTGGAGGCAGCTCTCAGCCCTAAGACTTAAGAGACACCCCAGAAAAGAGACGTGTGGAGGCCTTTTCATTTGGTGGATGGGAGCTATTGATCAAGAGGAATTAAAGATAAACTATTATTTGACCATACTTAGAATCCATTGGCTGGTGAGTTCTAGAAATATGATACATTTGATAAAATCCAAACCCCTTGGTCTGTTGTCCAAGACCCCTTAACACACTGGCTCCAAACATCCTCCCTGGTGACCCGTGGTGGTGACGTTTCTCCCCATGGTACAGGCTGGCGTGGGGCCACACTACCCGCATGTCCATCCCTGCTCTGTCACCTTCCAGATGAGGGACCCTGGGCAAGTTGCTACTCCTTTCTATGCCTCAGTTTCCTCATATACATCATGAAGAATATGATAATTATCTCCCTCACAGGATTAATATGAGGATTATATGAGTTTACTCATAAAACACCAGTCACAGTCAGCCAATCTTATTCTCCCTAATGGTTCTTTCGCATCTCCACGCTGCTTGGCCTGTACTATTCTCTGTCTCGAATTCTCTCTCCTCCTGGCTCTTCTCCCTCTCTTGTACTTTAACAGCCAGATGCCTACTTAACCTGTATGTTTCCACTGAAGACTCACTTCTCTCAAACCCTCCTCGATTCTCCCAAAATTACTCACTTCTCCTTGGGATCTCCAAAGCATTTATTTATTCCTTTTGTCCTCTTTGCATAAAAAACGGTCGCTATGGTGCAGCTGTGATGGAGGCCCAGGGTTAGCATGGGGGGTAAAGCTGCTTTCAGCACACTGCACGGGAGCACCAACCAGCAACTAAAGACGGACAGAATACGAGTTTTCGGCAATTTGGCATAAAAGTCATGGCCACTTCCTTTTTAAAGGCATTCCCAATGCCTTCTTCTCACAAGAAGAACAAGAAACAGAAACCTACATTCCATCTTTGTTGAATCTAGGAAACATCTGTAACCCCAAACCACACTGTATTTAGGGGGGAAATCAGATGGAGGAATGGTAAATGACTTAGCAAAACAGAGCAAGGTGAAATCTAAGCTCCTGCGGAGGTGACACTGGCCAGAAGCAAGCTGATTTGATCCACAGGACCCCAGAATGGCTGAAAAAGTGGAGACACAGACACCAGCACCCTAAAGAGATTAAGGATGAATAGATGTTTTAACCAGGAGATTGTTTGAAAATCTGTGAAAGAAAAAATTGCGTCCTCATGTTCTCATTCCTGCCTCTCTTTGCCTGGCAACCACCCCTCTGGAAAAAGTTTGAACCGAAGAGGATATTAACAAAAAGAATGGTGGTGTGAAGTGCTAGAGTGAACATAGAATTTTAGGCAAAGGTCTGTGTACTAAAACTCAAAAGCCCTGTCAGCCCCCTTCCTTTGCCCAGCTCAGAACATGAGTGGCCAGGTTTACACTTTTCAGTAGGGGATTGAAAGATGCTTCCCTGGAGAAACTGACCACACACACTGGAGGAAAGTCCGTTACCTACTGACATATGAGGTCCACAGTGAGAAAGCAGGCTGGACACCCCCACCCCTGCCCCAACCCACACCAGTTTCTCATTCTAAGCACTATTGACATTTTGAACCAGATAATTCTTCTTTGTGGGAAGCTGTTCTGTGCGTTGCAGAATGTTTAACAGCATCGTTGTCCTCTGCCCGTTAGATACCAGCAGTATTCTTTCCCCACGTGTGAACATCAAAAATGTCTCCAGTGGTGACGAGGACAAAAGACCACCTGCAGCTGAGAACCACTGTCATACGGGGAAGCTCATCCGTTGGCATGTGACTCCCTACACAGGGAGTTTCTCGTCAGCTTTCTTGCCTTTCACCGGCTCTTTAAGCGTAGTCACAAAAGACAGAGACCAAAACAAAAATAAGCTGTAATCAATATTCCCAGGGAGATAAGAGAAGATGTTGCATATTGAAACAACAGTATGTTATATAATAGAAACAGAGAACGAGAAAAAAACTCTTGGATATAAAAATATCAAAAAATTTTTAAATTCAGTAGAAGGGTTAGGAGAAAATAAATAAATAAATAAGAGTATACTCCTAAATTAGGCTTTCAGTTAGTTTATGTACTAAGGTTGCAGTTCCTTATGTAAGGATCCAAATATGGAAGCATTCTCAGGCCAAATTTAGCTTAGTTTAACACCGTAGATACTAAGAAAATTAAGGAAAGTTCTATCAGTTACAGGAAAAATAGGAAAGGAAAGGTAATCACAGTACATTTTTTGGTTCAACATTGAATAATATTTTTACAATCAAAGCAAGAAACACTGAAGATAGAATAGAAAAAAGAAATGTTATGCAACATTAAGAGGATGGAGGGAAGAGAGGAAATGGATATAAGAGAGACAAAAATCCTCACCTGTCATAAAAGAAAATAACAAAGAACTTCCATTTCTGATAACATGGTGGTTGCATGCTGAAAACAATGGGAAGTCCTGCATAAAAGATAAAACACCATCTTCTTAAAAGCATTAATGAACTGATAAGGAAGAAAAGAGTTCTCAGGCCAAGTCCTTAGTTGAGGAGGGAACTCAAGAGGCAAGTGGAGCCACTGGCTTTTGCTGTGAGGGTTTTGCTAAATCTGGTGAGCTTGACCTTCCGTTTTCAAGAACTTTTAGGATGTAGGGAAGAAGAGACAAAGCTAAGGTTCTAGTCAAGGTGAATCTATGGTGTTCCTTCTCCATAAGGCTGGGACTTCAAAAGGCTACACGTTCCGGGGTAAGAGTGAACTGTAAATAAACCAGCACTCTCCTTCCCAGAGGGACTGCAAGGAGAATCATCTATTTCCAATCTTGGCAATGAACTGGATGGGTGTATCCCGTAGATCCCAGCAGGAACAGCACAGGTTAACGGGGAAATTGAATGCTTTAATAATAGGTCTATTTACAAAGATTTGGGTCAGGGAGCCATTACCGCCTCTAGGTATGAAGCAGTGGTTGCCAGAATTCAGAGAGAGCAGCTATTTGAAGAGGGCTGCCCAAGAGCACAGCCAATCCATAGCCACCCATCAAGGAGAAAGCCTGGGGCTCCACTCTCCTCGTGTCCTCTCCTGGCCTAGAATCATCTCTCTGTCCAGTCCCAAGACTTCCGCACTTTTGAGAGCAGGATCTGACCTTGAGCAAAGCTGGGGTCCTTTACCCTGCACAGGAGCCTGTTCTCACGGGCAGCCAAGATGCCTCCACTGGAGGCTGCTGCCTCCCGGGTCTAGAATTGGATTGGGCACACACTTTGACTTCAAAGCTTATGATTCCCTTTGGGAAGTTCCCATCTGAGACATGCTGCTAACATGCAGCTCTTTTATAGACAAGAGATTATTGACATCTAGCAACTAAAAATTAATCAGCCCTTGTTTTCAGATTTGTCCTCTTACCTAGAATGTCCTTGATTACGTGCCACCAGGCAGCTATCTCTTTAAGAATGGTCATTAGTTATAATGACCTTTATAATATATGATATACAAAGTCCTATGAAGATATTTTGGACAATTGATATTTTTTTCCACAGGGGAAAAGGAGGATCATATCCTCCAAGTTTCACCTGTATTTTGCCTGTCCCACCTCCTTTGCTTAACCTAACCACTCTGACAGCTGACCGGCTTCCTAAGCATGAGCAAGTCCCCTTAAGGAAGTATTTCACAATCAAATACAGGAAACAATTTGATATTCACATATCTAAAAATGAAGTTAGATCTCTATGCCATGCACAAATGAATTCCAGAACAATTAAACAAACATAGAGAATAACTTCATAATCCTTGAAATGGAAGAGGCATTCCTAAGAGGGGGAAGAAACTACAATCCATGGTTTTTGGTCATGTACCATTTAGATTTTATCCACCAGGCATTACTGGCAAAGTACCTGTGGCTGTAACATTTTTAAGGGCCTATAATATGATTTAGACATGAAAAGAAAAATCTACTACCTCTAAATTTTTAAGACATCTAATAAAATGTTTACTTAATACCATATGTCAGCTGGTGGGCTCTAACTTGGCTCAAATAAATTTATACAATTTATACATTAAATTGTATAAATTATACAATTTATACCATGAGAATAAAAACAATAATTTATACCTAATAAAACTGGAGAATTATAAACATTATTTCAATTTTTTAAGACAAAAATTACATTTTGTGTGGGATACGGGAGCGGTATAATGAGATTGATTGGATGTGGAGAGGAGACAGGTCTTGATTTGGCTCTGAGAAGCTTTGGTCACTTACTGCCAAATACCACTGTCATCTACTGCCAAAAGCCAGCTCCATTTGGCCCTCATCTGTGTTCTCCTGTGAAGACGTACCATCTCAGTGACATAGATATGAGAAACACAAGGCAACTCTTTGAAATGCAAAGATGCTTTCTAGCTTAGGACTTACATTCTTCTTCCTAGAGTTGCATTCTCCTTTCCCCCTCAAGGTAAACCTTCTAGAGGTTGATTCATGCTGTGCAGTTTTACGCATAATGTATGCTCAGCGAAAGACAGTAAAGCCCAAACAAAATCAGCTTCATTTTCTCTATTCTAATGCTATTTCCCCCTAATAACATGGTAGGGAAGCAGTATCTGATTTTATAACATTCCTCTGCCAATTATCTTAATGATTCTACATATCAGCAATTCATCAGGGTCTGTAACTGACAGCACCAATTATTCATAATTGTAACTTTTTATAACCACATTTACATTTACGTCATCTCTCTATCTATTTTGCAGTAAGACAAAAAAAGAGGGCAGATTAAAAGGAACTAGTTGCTCTTTTGATTCTCCCCTGTAAGTACAAGAACAATAGATAAAAGATATTTTAAAATCCTGACAGAGCTAGTTGTGTATCTTTTGCACTTAGTTAGATCCTGTATCTGTAAGCAATTATTTGAGTATTGGGCATATATGATATCAAAATGAAGATCTTTCTACCCAGGCTTCTATTATAGCACTGCTCACACTAAATTGCAATTAACTTTTTCCACAATCGTCTCTTTCATTGTGAATTCCTTAAGATATTCTTGTTTATCTCTATATCCCTAGAAATAGCATGTCCTTAGTTCCCAGTAGATGCTTAATATATGTTTCTTGAATAATTAATTTATATAATACCATTAAATTTATATATAAATGATTAAAATGTGTCATAATTTGGTTTCAAATAATATACTGCCATTTCTAATGCATTTCGAGGCTACTACAATCCATCTCCAGTAATTCTCTTCTCTGTGTACTACAGCATACTTTTCTATTTCCTTTGGATTATTTCCCTCAGCATACTGACACATTCTGATTTCTTCTTATCTTAAAAAAATTATCTTGATCCCTTTTCTCCCTCCAACCATTTCCCCAAGTCCCTGCTCCTCTTTACAGGAAATCCCTCTAAATGTTTTCTATGCTGTTGTCTCCAGCCTCAGTAGGGGCGTGGGCAGTGGTGAATGGCTTGGTTGGTTAGTCAGCACCTAGAAGCAGCATAAATAGAAAACCAAAGACAAGGTCTGGGGAAGATCCATAGGGATGGAATTCTGGGAATGGGCACAAGAAATCTGGCTCTTTGTGTTTCACTTTAATACCATGCTGGTATTAAATACTCACTGCAGAGGAGATATTCAACAACTAGGTAGACTGGGTAGCTCTTGCACAATGTGCTACACACAGAGGAGCCATGGTGGCAGGGTTGGAGGCTGTGCATGGGTTCCATGAACATCACAGGCTCTCTTTCACCATGGCTGACCCAGCTGCTCCTGCTGAATACCAAACTGGAGAGCACAGGGACCAAATCTGTGTGCTCAATATAGTGCCCGTGTAGGCAACCAGCTACCATCTTGGATAAATTGATTATTTTGGATCCTTTCAATCCTGAAGGAACGTAACTCATCTTTGACACTTGCTTTGGACAAGGGTGTGACTTTTCTGCCTGCAGTACCTTTGACAGGACCAGTCTCCGAGGGCTTATAGAATGTACTTCACCAACATGGGATCTTGTGCAGGATTTGCTGCAGACCAAAGCAACACGGTATGTGGCAATGGGCACATGCCCATGCGATCCACAGATCCTACCACATACCACGTTACCCAGAGCATCAGCCTGTGAGAACTTTGGAAAGGTTCTATAGAGGTGCCCACTTGCAGACAACATCGGACAGGGGCCCTGCATAGTCCTTTGGGATGTTACATATGTATTCAACAAGTGCACAATACATGGTGCCCATTCCTGATGAGTGCACAGCACAGGTTCGGGAACCGAGGGGTAGAAATAAGATTGGCTCCACTCAGCATGAATCCCATGATCCCACTTGCAGAATTTATGTTTCCCATCCCTGAGACTCTGGACTCTGCTGGATTAGAGGTCCCGGTTCTCAGGGAAGAGGGAATACTTTCACTAGGACATAATGTTTCACTGAACCCCAAACTATTAATACAACTAATTCCTGGTCACTTTGGACTCCTCACGTGCATGAAGCAACAAAGAAAAGAGTTTCTCTACTGGCAGGAGTAACGACTTTGATTACAGGGAAGAGATAAAGCTGCTGCTACTTTATGGGTCAGGGATAGGCCTGCAACTCAAAGGACTCATTGGAGCATCCCTTGGTGCTTCCATTCCCAGTGAAGAACAGCTAACAGAGGAAAGTATTAATAAGTATGTCCTGACAAAGGCAAGGCAACCAAAGCCTCAGTCCTCTCAGGGGTAAAAGTCTAGGTTATTCCACCAAACAAGGAATCCAGAGAAGCTGAAGTACTGGCTAAGAATGAAGAAAACAGAAAATGGGTTGTGGAGGAGGGGGATGAAATATGTCAGTTCTGATCTCAACAAGAGCTGCAGGAACAGGGACTATGGTTTGTTCTACTGACACCCCCACTGTAAGACTTTTTTATTTCTAGAGATTATCTCTAGTCCCCATCTTCACCTATTCTTCAGTTGATGTATTCATCTATTTCTACTTTTGACTTTTATGAATAATGCTGCTATGAATGTTCATGTACAAGTTTTTGTACGAAAATGTTTTCAGTTCTCTTGGGTAGATACCTAGAAATGGAATTGCTGGGTTATTTGGTAACTCTATGTTTAATCATGTGAGCAGTTGCTAAACTATTTTCCAAAGTGGTTAAACTATTTTACATTTCCACTATCAGTGTATAAGGGTTCCAATTTTTTTAATATCCTTGGCCAAACTGGTTATTATCTGACTTTTTATTATGGCCATCCCACTGGGTATGAAGTGGTGTCTCATGTGGTTTTGATTTGCACTTACCTAATGACTAATAGTGTTGAGCATCTTTTCCTGTGTTTGTTGGCCATTTGTATAAATTTTGGGGGGAAATGTTAATTTTTGCGTATGGTGTCAGGTAAGGGTCCAGCTTCATTCTTTTGTGTACGAATATCCAATTATGCCAACACTATTTGTTTAGAAGACTATTTTTTCCCTCACTGAATTGTCTTGGCATCCTTGTTGAAGATCAACTGACCATAATTGTCAAGATTTATTTCTGGACTCTCATTTCTATTTCATGATATATATATTATTCTTATGCTTCATGCATTTCTTAAATCATATTTGATGGTTGATGCAAAAATTATAACATCATCTCATGTGGTATTCAATGTATTATAACATTTAGGATAACTATATTTAAAGGTATTAAATATTTAAAGGGAGAGTAAATGTGCCTAAATGGAAGTAAGTTTTCTATACTTCATTCAAAATGGTAAAACACTGATACCAATAGATTGTGATAAATGACATGTATATATTGTAATACCTAGAGTAACAACTAGGAAAACTATAACAAGCAATATACTAAAAAAGACTATATGTAAATCAAGATAGGGCCCTAAAAATATTCAAGTAGCCTACAGGAAGGTAAAAAAAGAAAAAATGAGGAATAAGAAACAGAAAACAAAAACCAAATAATAAAATGGTAGGTTCAAACACTAACATATCGATAATTATCTTAAATGTAAATAGTCTAATTACATCAGTTAAAAGACAGAAATTGGCAGAGCAGATTAAAAAATGATCCAACAATATGCTTTCTACAAGAAACTCACTTCAAATACAATGATATAGGTAGGTTGAAGGAAAAAGGATGGAAAAAGATATGTCATACAAGCATTAATTTTAAAGTTAATGACTACATTAATATCAGATAAAGTAGTCTTCAGTGAAAAGAAAATCACTAGACACAAAGTGGGATATTATATAATGATAAAAGGATCAATTTACCAGATAGACATAATGATCTTAAATGTAATGGCACCTAACAACTGAGCATCAAAATACATGAGACAAAGCTACCGCTGTTGTCCTATCCCCACCCTCAGGAAAGGGGCTGGCTGGTGGGCTAGAACAACTTGTGTTACAATGGGCTTGGGACAAAGGCTTTCATGCCTTATTAGAGCTGCTTTGCAAGGAGCCAGAAGACCAAAAAAAAGTCACACTCAAGAGAGAGCTCCAAGGACCAGAGCCAAGTGTGCATGCCTAGAGCAGTGGCCAAGGGAAGGGAGGTCTAAGAGGAGAATGGATGGCTGGGTGTGCTGGCTCATGCCTGTATCCTAGCACTCTGGGAGGCCAAGGTGGGAGGATTGCTTGAGCTCAGGAGTTTGAGACCAGCCTGAGCAAGAGCGAGACCTATATCTACTAAAAATAGAAAAATTAGCCTGGAATCGTGAAGTGCACCTGTAGTCTCAGCTAACTGGGGAGGCTGAGGCAGGAGGATGTAGTGAGCTATGATGGAGTCAAGGGTTCAGAGAGCTAGGAAGACAGAGCCCAGAGTTGTGGGTTGAAACACATCAGTAGGAGCATGAATACCAAGGTAGAGCAAGAGATTTCTTGTTACAGTTGAACAAGTGATATGTCCAGATAGCTGTTGCATAAAATCCATGAATCCATTTAAAAGACCTAGAACACCATTCATACTTGCAGATGAATGTCTTATGACCCAATCTTTTTAATAAAATGATAAAAAATGAATAACATTTATTAAGTACTAACTATTTTAAGGCAATAGTAACTTATATGCATTATCTCATAATTTTCACAGTAGCCCTATTATATTAGTTTTCTATTGCTGCTATAACAAGTTACCACAATCTTGATGGCTTAAAACACACTTATTATCTTACAGTTGCATAGCTGAGAAGTCTGACATGCATCTCACTGAGCTGAAATCAAAGAGTCAACAGGCTGTGTTCTTTCCTGTACACTCTTGGTAGGATCTCTTTCTCTGCCTTCTCCAGCTTCCTGAGGCTGCTCACATTCCTGGGTTCCTCCTTCATCCATCTTCAAAGCTAGAAAAGACAATTCAAAGCCACTTCACATGTGTCACTTTGACCTCTTCTGCTTCACCCTTCACTTTTAAGGACACTTGTGATTACATTGGGTCCACTCAAATAATCTAGAGTAAACTCCAAATTTAAGGTCAGCTTTGCAACCTTAATTCTCCTTTACCATGTAAGGTAACATATTCGTGGGTTCCAGGGATTAGAATGTGGACATCTTCAGGAGCTATTATTCTGTCTACCACACCTGTGAAGTGGGTTCTATTATCCATAATTTAACACCTAAAGGAGTGGTTCTCAATTAGAGGCAATTTACCCTAATAAAATGTGCAAGGAGCAGAGACATTTTTGGTTTTTACCACTGGGAGAAAATGCAACTGATATCCAGTGGGTAGAGATGCTAAACATCCTACAATGCACAGGACAGATCCCCCTAACAAAAAATTATGTGGTCCACAGTGCCAACTGTGCTGCCATTGAGAAACCCTGTAAAAAAAACCTGAGACTCATCAGCTTGAGCAAGAGTGAGACCCCGTCTCTACAAAAAGTAGAAAAAGTAGCCAGGCATGGTGGTGTGCACCTGTAGTCCCAGCTACTCAGCCCAGGTGTTTGAGGTTGCAGTGAGCTATGATCATGCCACTGCACTCTAGCCCCAGGCAACAGAGTGATACTCTGTCTCAAAAAAAATAATAAACAAAAAACAACCAAAAAACTGAGACTTGGAAAAGATAAGTATCTTGATCACAGTCACAGCCAGTAAGTTTCAGAGCCATGATCTAAACCCAGGTCCACCTGCCTTTGGATTCTGGACACTTTCCAACTTTGCCACACTGCAGCACTATACTGTGAATTGTCCCATGACAGGCAAAACCTAATATCCTCCTCCGTGGGTATATTCATGCACAACTAAATGAGGACTTCTGTAGTCTCTTTATTCTGAAGATGCAAATGCCCAGCTCCCAGGGATCTGTGCCTTGGGATTTGGACAAAGCAGTCTTGTTCAGTAGTTTTAGCAGCTGTAGCTGTTTCAGGGAAGCTTTCTTTGAATAGAGTTTACTCAGGCCTTAGAGTAATAAAAAAAAAATTGTGTGGAGTAGGATGCTTTCTCAGTGCACAGGTAGTGAAGGAATTGGGAGGGAGATGAGATGTCATGTCTATTTATCCATCTCCCTAATTCCTGTTGCTCTGCTTACCAGAATGTCAGTTGCTAAGAACATTCAGAAATATGTGTTGTCTATGAGGATGGATAAATACCAAAGTGTGTACATTCTAAGTGCCCACTAAACATAAACCTTTGAAAGCTATATCCCAGCATACTTATATGAACCATGTTTCAAAGCAACGCATGATATTTATCATATAACATGTGAAAAAATATTGCTTTAGCATAATGCAACAAAAAGTAGATTGCCTAGTCACAGATGATTGTCTTTATAACATAGTTTACACTATTTTCAACAATCACATCATTAACAACCCGTTGCATCTGAACATTAACATTGCATAAACAATTGTATCATTAAGTACCAAAAATAATTATAACAACATTATTATTTTCTATAGCCATATGTTCCCTGAAGCACCAAGAATCCATTTGAACATAATTATGGCATCTCAAACTGTACAAATATCAGCATGAATTTAAAAGACTTTAATTAGGGAACACCTTTAACTTTCATTGGGTAAATAGTTACATTTCAACATCAGTAACAGCAATTCACATAATTACATGTTTATCTACAGGGCTTACTTAGCCTAAATTATTTAACAGTTCAAATCAATCTTACTGCCTTGTAGAGTTTCAAACTTCAAACTATTACAGTGCCACCAAAAAGAAAACAATGTCAGCTTAATGGAACATAACACATATGTGAAGGAAGTTGCACATCTTTTAGAAGTGGTCACTAATGATTTAAGGCTTCTTCAAAATTAATTGCTCTGCTGCCTCCCTGAGTTCTACAGATTAGAAAATTGATCAGTGTTCCAAGAAGCTAGGGACTCTCTCAGTCCAGCTCCTTAAACTCATAATATGGATTTAAGATGTACACACCTATCTAAGACACTTGAAATGCCCAGATTCAAGATTCAATACACTGATAAGCTAAAATGATTTTTATGTAATTAGAGTAAGAATACTTAAAACCATAGCAATTATACTTGGATAGAATCTTTACTAAGTAATATGTTTACCAAGTGCTTCCACACACGTCATTGAATACATACGATGAACTAAAAAAACAGTGGCTAGTCTTAGAGATTCTGTGGTTAAGATAGCCTTCTAGTCAAAAAAGCAGTCATATATGATTTTAATTGAGGAACACTAAAGAAAGCTTAATGTACAATATATTTCTCCAACCCAAATCCCATAGTGTCTGAATTCCATTACCGTAGTAAGATAATAGCTTTGTTTTTGCCAGCTCCTCCTTTCAAATCTGACTACTTGAACTGCTGATCGCTCAGGAGAAAGGCATGCAATATTTTTTTAAAAGATGTATATCGTGCTTACTGCCCAAAAAGATTCGAGTTTGCTTCCTGTGACGTAGAACAGGAGATTAGAAATAAACACAGAACAGAAATCAGTTAAAAAGAGCAAAAGAGTAGAGAATACCAGGTTTCTAGGAGTTAAGGTCGGGCGTTGAATTTATTTTAATGTCTTGGCAACTATGGCAGAAATTGAAAGCATCTTGCATCACATGATCTATGTTTTCTGACCAAAAATAAAGCAAACACATTTGTCTGCAAACACATACTTTCTCCTGGGAACAAGTGGTACCAGAAAGATTGCCAAAACCCTTTTGGTTTGAGTATGAATCTCTGAGGATTGACCCATCCATCCTATGGGCAAGAGGTCAGGTGAGGAATTTAGAGACTTCCCACCTAGTTAGGGTTCTGGTTTTAGTCGAATGAAAATCATCCTTCCTGCTCCTGGCTAACTCAGGCCCTTCCTACGCATGTCATATGAAACTATAAGGTGGGCTAAAGTTACGCTTAGCTACTAAAATGAAAAAAAAAAAAGTATTATAATTAGTTCAATACATACAAATTCATGATGCGTCATTAAAATACAAAATACATTTCAAGTAGTCAGAGTGCAAATAATGATAATGACAATATCAATTGTATGAAACTTTACAGCTCACAAAAACATTTTCACAGACATTATTGAAATCCACTGGTTTATTTAACAAATATTTATTAGACATCAATTATGTACCAGGTATGTGTGCTAGGAGACAGGAATATAAAATATCATATGGTTCTTGCCTTCTCAGATCTTATAGTTTAGTGGGGGAAGTTATACCTTACAGCAACTATCACCCAAATACTTAATAAATTACACTTGTGATAAGTACCATCATCGAGAAATACAGGGGATTATGAGAGTGTCCAATGGGGGAGGCTGACCTAAACGAGAGGGTTGGGGCAAGCTTCCCTAAGGCAGTGAGATGAAGGTCGAGACCTGAAGAATGAATGAATAAACTTTAGACAAGCAAAGAGGAGAGTGAGCATTAGAGGCCAAGGAAAGAGCCCACGCAAAGGACCTGAGCCGGGAAGGGGCACAGCCTACTTCAGACAGTGGGGAGAGCACATCTCTGGCTGCATCCAGAGCCAAGAGACAAGCCTCATGCGATGACAAAATAAGCAGAGAGACTCAGAGCCACGTCATGTTGAGCCTCCTAGACCACACTGTTCTAAGGACTTGATCATAAGACCTCATATGTTAGTAAGTATTGATCGGGAGTGCCAGGCAAAGCCAACCATAACACGATGGCTGGGGTCCACATGGCTTCATTGTCACAGTAAGTTGAATGCCCCAAATAGCAACCCAGCTGGCTCCAAACTACAACAGCCAACATCCATAAAAGAGTTACCTTGGCTTGCTCATATCTAAATGACTTTGGAGAGTAAACCGTCAGAATATTGGCAGTTAACAGTTAAGCTTTCTCACCTTAATTCTGATTCTGACTCACTGCTTTATGACTTTGGGCAAACCTTTAGCTATTTTGAGCTTCAGTTTGTTTTTTTTTTATTTACAAAATGGAGATAATTTTTGCCTCACGTGGTTATTGTGAAGATTAACAAAGGAAAGCACTTTGCAACGATAAAATAAAAGGCTTAATGTTGATAGTTTTATGGTTCTGAGTCATGCCATGTTTTCCTTAGTGAAATTCTTAAGTAATTGTTCATTCGAAAGGTTTCAGAATGCCTTCTTTCAGATGTTTAAAGGTGGCTTGGTGTAATAGAAAAAACTTTGTGTTTGGAAACATCTGAAGTAAAATTCTAGTCCTGGCACTTTCTAGCTGGGTGGCAATGGGATGACTAAGCCTGAGTTTCTTCATCTGTTAAATGGGAGCAACAATTTATACCACTATTGTTATTTAAGGATTAAATGGTGAGACTCATGCTTTTGTGTCTATTCCATAGCAGATCTGCAGCAAATGTTGGTTTGTTCCCTACTTTTACCTTTCTTTCTTTGAGAAGAAAAAAATTTCTGTGTTGCATTTAATAAAGTGGTGTGGATCAGTGCTGCACAGACTTCAGTGTGCGTAGGAAACGCCTGGGGATTTGAGGAAATGCAGATTCTGATTCAGTAAGTCTGGGATTGTGCCCAAGATTAAGCGTTTCTAACACGCTCCCAGGTGATGCTGTCATAGCTGGTCCATAGACCACACCTTAAGTAGCAAGGATCTGAGCTGGCTAGTTTATGAATGTCATCAACCTACTATCCACACCAGTGTGGGAGTTAGCTAATATTGGAATGTGTCTTAGTAGGCCTTATGCTTCCTGGAAGAAGGACATAAAGTCTAGGACTCCTTATTGTTTGGTGTCATTTACATTTCTTGACCCAGAAATAAGGAGCATATTCCTATCTTAGAAAAATCTAGTAAAAATCAGTCTTAATATAGAGATTTTAATAATCACTCATTCAAGGGTCTCTTAGGAATGCTAAGCAAAACTAAAGATGGGCTGGGCACAGTGGATCACACCTGTAATCCCAGCACTTTGGGAGACCAAGGCAGGAGGATCAGTTGAGCCACGAGTTTGAGACCAGCCTGGACAATATAGTGAGATCGTGTCTCTATAAAAAATTTAAAAATTAGCTGGGCATAGTGGCATGCACCTGTAGTCCCAGCTACTCAGGAGGCTGAGGCAGGAGGATCCCTTGAGCTCAGGAGTTCAAGGTTACCATGTGCTATCATCGCACCACTGTACTCTAGCCTAGGTGACAGAGTAAGACCCTGTTCTTAAAAACAAAACAAAACAAAACAAACAAACAAAAAGAGACTAAATATGAATAAGAATAAAAACATGCTTATTGCAAAGAAAAGCAAAATTTTTCCTGCTTTTCAACTAGAAGGTGGAACAAGGCAACTCCTCTTTTAAAAAAATATATTTTTAAATAGGCACATAATATTTGTACATATTTACAGGGTACAGTGTGATATTTCAATACACATATACAATGTGTAATGATGAAATCGGGGTAATTAGCATATCCATCACTCAATCCTTTATCATTTCTTTGTGTTGGTAACATTCAAAATCTTCTCTTCTAGCTATTTGAAAAAGTACAGTAAATTATTGTTAATTATAGTCATCCTACAGTGCTACAGAACACTAGAATTTAATTCTCCTGTCTAGCTGTAATTTTTTATTTGTTAACCCATCTCTCCCATCCTTCCTTTCCATCCTTCCCAGCCTTTAGTTACTACTATTCTACTCTCTATTTTGATGAGATCAACATTTCTAGCTTCCACACAGGAGCGAGAACATATGGTATTTATTTTTCTGTGCCTGACTTATTTCACTTAACATAACATCCTCCAGGCTCATCCATGTTGCTGCAAATGACAGGATTTCAGGATTTCATTGTTATTTATGGCTGACGACAGGTACTCCATGAAGCACATACTGCATTTTCTTTATCCATTTATCTGAAGGCAACTCTTCTTTTATCGCCTCCTGTAATCTCCCAGATAATCTATAGTTTTCCTATTTCCTTCCATTGCTAAGTTCTAAAGGAATGATGTCACCCTCTGCTTCTACTTTCTTTCCATTGCTCTCCTTTTAGTCCCTTGTTATCTGAATTCTGGCCCCAGGTCTTCATTGCAACGACATACTTGAACCTATCTTGTCATTAAATTCCATTCCCATTCTCAATAGCTGTTGAAATGGTATACTCTCCCTTTTCTTCCCTAAAACCCTTGTCTCCCTAGTTTCAGACAAATGATGAGATTGTGGTGTACCTCCCCCTCTGGCAGTTGCTTCCTTGACGCCACCTATCCCAGGATGGCAGTGAGTCCTCAGAAATCAGTTCTCAGCCATCTGCTCCTTTTCCCCTTTATCCCTCCCTCAGAAATCGTGTCCAGTTTTCATAGCATCTGCTGCACTATGAAGACCCAGGATGTAACTAGGATCCTATCTGCAATTGCCTGCTGGGTATTTTATTTCCGATGTCTGATAATCATTGATACCAATAACTGAAATCATGAATCTAGTCCCCAAACTCCGTCCCCCTCCAGACTTCCTATGTTAGGGCTTAGGCAATCTAGTGGTACCAAGATTTGACTTTGCCCTTGTTCTTGTCTAATTCTTTGCTGTCATTCCACCACTCCCACATGTGATCAGCCACAAACTGCTATTGATTCTTTCACCTCAATGCCTCTGAAATCTCCTCCTCCTTCTTCACTCCTTCTCTAACATACTAGTCAAGGTCTTTTAATAGGACTGTTGTCGAAGTCTTCTGCATAGACTCATCTCTAATGTTTGTCTCCCTTCCATTTTTTCTGTGCACCATGACTTTATTTTTGCCAGTCTCCCACTTTAAAACCCTTAAATTCCTCCCTTTTACCTCTAAGATGCAATTCAAACTCCTTAACATGGCATGCTGAGTCTCCTACCGTCTGACCCCAGCTTACTTTTCCAGACTTACTTTCTCAGTCTCCCTTACTTTATTACTTATTTTAGTCAAATACATAACCTCCTAGATAACTGGCTCAATCTCTTGTCCCAGTTCCAAGAAGTGGGAATTCCAAGAAAAGAGAGTCGTACAAGTTCTTTTTAAATCAAAGGCCCACTTCCGTGGTAACCCTGGCTTGCATGGCAACTCTATTTTAATATTCTGAGGAACTGCCAAACCATTTCCAAAGTGTCCGCACCATTTTACATTGCTACTGGCAATATACAAGGGTTCCGATTGCTCCACATCCTCGCTAATGCTTGTCATTGTCTGTCTTCTTTAGTTTGGCCACCCTCGTAGGTGTAAAGCAGCATGTGACTGTGGTTTTTGGTCATCCTTATTTTTGGCAAGAGCAAACTGAAGCCTTGGGTCTCATGTTCTATGTCCCAGTTAGTCATGGGCAAAATCTGATCTATAGAAATGTTGTTTTAGAGAAAGATATGGAAGGATATCTAACTAACTGTTACTCTTGGTTACTGAGAGCAGGGAGTTGAGGAAGGAAGAGGGGAAGACATTACTAACTTTTTCTTTATATTCACCTATTGTTAAAAGGAGTGTTGTATGTATATGTATTACTTTATTTTTTTTGAGACAGAGTCTCACTCTATTGCCTGGAATAGAGTGCCGTGGCTGATGCCTAGCTCACAGCAACCTCACAGTCCTGGGCTCAAGCGATCCTCCTGCCTCAGCCTCCCGAGTAGCTGGGACTACAGGCATGCGCCACCATGCC
>CAUYRT010069196.1:0-63409 GCA_963574885.1 Lepilemur ruficaudatus | reverse complement strand
AAAAAATTAGCCGGGCATGGTGGCGCATGCCTGTAGTCCCAGCTACTCGGGAGGCTGAGGCAGAAGGATCGCTTGAGCCCAGGAGTTTGAGGTTGCTGTGAGCTAGGCTGACGCCACGGCACTCTAGCCCGGGCAACACAGTGAGACTCTGTCTCAAAAAAAAAAAAAAAAAAAGGACTGGTGGGAACCAGCTTAGGCCCTTCTCTGCGCTCCCCCTCTCCCACCACACGAGGACACAGCACTCGTCCCTTTGGCCCGTTCTGTCCCCCATGCCATGCCCCACCAGACACCAAATGCCAGTGCCTTGATCTTGCACTTCCCAGCCTCCAAACTGCGAGAAAGTAAATTTCTGTCCTCTCTGCTCTTTATAAATCCCCGAGCCTCGGCGACTTCGTTACAGCTGCTCAAATGGACGAGACGACCTCCCTCAGGTGGCCAGTGCAGAGCGAGAGGAGATGAGGGAAGGACTGACAGGGAAGGCAGGTCTGCCAGCCAAGACGGGAGGGACCATGCTGCCTGCTGAGCCTCAGTGTCACACGGGGATAATGCTGCCAGCCGTCCCCTCCCTCCCTGTGGGGACATGGGCTCCTCGTCACCCACAGTCGGTACCACTTCCTGACTCACTGAGAGCCCAGCCCTGTGCTGGCATCTGTGCTCGGCAGATTTCTCCATTTGTCTCACTGGGGACCACCGTCCACCCTTAGCCACCCCATTCTGTGCCCTGCGACCCTTACGGACTGCACCAATGGGTCCCCTTCCCCACGGAGCTTGGCCGGGGACAGACATCCCAAGACAGCAGAGGGTGGGAGGAGAGGGAGATGGAGGTATTCCTTCTCTTGACTCCCTGTCTGCTGGAATATGCTGGAGTATGTGTTGCTTACGACACGACCCTCTCCTGATGGTGACATCCACGTCGGGCAACCTCCCCCACTGTCCCCTGGGTTCTGGTAACTCCCCCTGCCCCCTCGAAGCCTGGGGGTGGTATCAGCTCCCCGCTGTTGCTAGCCCCAGGGTGCTGTACTTTCTCTTAGGTGTTTCCCTTAACCCTTTGATCAATGATTCCTTTATTAAACATGTCTCACTTCTCCCATCAGTATACATCATCTGCTTCCAGCAGGGACCCTGACCCACATAGGATCCTGCGTGTTTGATCTCCAATCCTCAGACACAATTCTGCAGAGCAGGCATGAAAAGCTTCCTGTCGCAGATGAGGGAAGGAGGCTCCGAATTCGCATTTACATAAATAGCCCAAGGTCATAAAGTAGTTAATAGAATTTTGATCTCACGGAGGCTGACTGATAGGTGTGACGCATGAGTTGGAGGTAAATAAGTGCGTATTGAGTGAAATAAGTAAAGGGATGAGCCCTCCGATCCGACCCTCTCTCACGGGGCATTTTCATCCAAGCCCCGTGCTAGGGCTGAGCATCTCAAATCGTCGCTTTGTGTCACCGGTAAACCCACCCGGGTCTCCGCGAAGCCCCTCAGCCAAACTGCGCCCTCCCCGGCTGCCAGCCCCACCCCACGCCACGCCAGCTTCTTCTGATTCGAGCAACTCAGTGTTCCCAGAACTGTATTTTTCCACCCCAGAGCCTCCACGTCCCAGCAGCCCTTTGCACTTCATCTACAAAATTTTCCAGCATACTGCAGTTTTAGTGGGACTATTAAAAACCTGTCAGAGAAATGCTGGTAATGGCAAAAACACGTCTCAGGGGCTGTCAATCCCCCGCACATCCATCAGAGCCGCCCTGCACAACAAGGAGGGCCTCATTTAGAACATGCCAATTCTGATTATTAATACGGGGAAAACACCTGCTAAGTATGTTTGTCCGGGAGGTGAGCGTGGCAGGACGGGAGGACAGGAGCAGCCACGGCGGCAGAGAGAACCCCGGTGTCCGAGCCCGGCCTGCGGAAAGGCCGCTGTAATTCATTAGGACTTGGCTGTCACAGCAAAGAGAAGGGGAAAGGTAGGACGGAGAGGGAGGGCAGGGGTTGTGCAGCCCACAGAGGGCAGCCCCATCCGGGCCATCACGGTGGAATGCAATTCACACCTGAAATCCACAGCACGTGACATGTCTACTTGTCCTCAGGTTTATCAGCCTGTGAGATCCCCCAGGCACTCCCTACACAGCTGTCCTCAAAATTCAAACCTTATCAGTGATCAGGATAGCTTGGTTTTGGTATTTCACTAACTGAAGCCTGCCTGGGTTACAGACAAAGACTCCATCACTACCACCACTGAACCAAGCTTACGTATTTACCTGTACATCGATTCATCTGTCCATCCATCCGTCATCCATCCCATCATCCATCTAGTCATTCACGTAGGAATGCGTGCACGCCCGTCCCCCCTTCTCCTCCCATCTATCCATCTACCTCACCATCTATCCATTAATTCATGCATTTGCTTTTGCACTCGTCAGGTGTTTATTGAGCAACTACTCAGTTCCAGACTATACACTGGCCCTAAAGGATTCCAAGATGAACTGGACCCAGGCCCTGACTTCAAGGAGCTCACAGTCTAGAAAGAGAAACACTTGGGCAACATGGCCCAGGGAAGGATGGATGCAGCTGCAGACCATCTTCAGTGCTGAGAAGTTTCCAGAGGAAATCACTGAGCTGGGTTTTGAAGGGTAAGCAGGAGTCTGACAAGGAGAAAAGGGTATGAGTTGGGATGGGCAAAACCATGAGAGAGGGCAGCCTATGCAAAGGAATGGAAGTTGGATTACTGGTGGGAATTGTCAGACATGAGGCAGAGGAGCAAGAGAGGAAAGCAGCAACCTTTCTGAAGTCTTAACCCTTAACTGAAGCAACACACTCTCGGCAGAGCATGAGACCCTAGAGAAGGGACCAGCAAGGCAGAGGACACATCCTGTTCAACGTGACAACCCCCTCTGTGCCTACTATGACACCCTAAACACAGGAGGAGCTCACTATTCTGTCACTTTATGAATTCAGCCCTGCTTCAGTGAGTGCTTAACACACGCCCAACAGAGAGAACGGAGGTCAGGCGTCACGCACGTGCTTCACATCCATGGTCTCATTTCAACACTTGCTGTAACCTACAAGAACAGATGAGGAGGCTGAAGCCCAGCAAGGTGAAATAGCTGCTAATGATCCCTGCCTAGCGGGTGGGGGAGCTGGGATCGGAATCCATGGATTTGTTTCCAAAGCACCTGTTATTTCTCTGCCCCTCTTCCAACATCCCTCCCAAAGCCGTAGACAGAGGACTGTAAAACAGGACGTCAGATCTCTTGGAGTTGTGCTTGTCAGAGACGGAGCAAGCCCGGGGCCAAAAGGGTGATGCTCCATGCAAAGGTGGCTGGAGGGATTGTAGAATGGAAAATGAAAGCAAGGTTTTACTTTGCTCTTGTTTGTTGCTGTTTGTTTTGGGGCTTGGGGGAAGGATACAGTGGAAGGTGGGGAGAAGTCATGGCTGCATTCCCACCATTGCCTGGGTCTTTCTCGAGGAGAAATCCACAGGTTCTAGCTCCAATTTAGCATCTGGTTGTCCACGCAGATCCAGACAAGCTCCTCTTGGAGGGAAAGACCTTAACACTTTCTCCCCATGGATTAGCGAGGAAGATGGGGCAGAGAATCACTTTACCCCATCAAGGGCCTCTGAGCCTGTAAATCTCAGAGCACAAGGAGATTCAGTGTCCATCCCACCACGTCTGAGCATCCTAAAGCCCACCAGCCACGGGAAGGTGGTGGGAAGGCCCACACACCTGGGCTCCCAGGTCAGGACAGGCAAGACTGGCTCCCTGACTGCAAATGGAAACGCTCCCTTTGCAGCAAAAACAGGGGTTGGAGGTGGGGAGAGGAAAAAGGACTTTCCAAACCTCCTCCTTGCTCAAGCTTAACAGCTCCAATTTGAGGAATTATTCTAGGCTTCCTTTTGATGGGGAGCTGAGAGGGCAAAGTTTGGGCAGCAAATAAAATTGAGTGCACCGAGAAAGGGGAGTTAAGCCACACCGGGAACGTTTTAAGGAGCTTATAGGCAACTCCGGAGAGGAGCTTATTATATACCCCTGCTTCCAAGGAACCTGTGGATCAGATTTAATCTGCACAGAGGCCCCGTCAAGGTCTCCTCCTCGGGCGAACACGGCCTCCAGCAGACCCAGGCCGAATGACGCCGCTGCCGCCCCCAGCCCCAGCTGCGCAGCTCGGGGACACGCGGACAGCCGGGCCCCCCTCCCCGGGGGCAGGGGCCGGCACCAGGCAGTCACTCTCCTTTATGCTCCATTTATTCATCTAATGCAGCGCTGCCCTGCGCACGCAACTTCCATAGCCAGCAAAACTGAACGTTCGGATTCTTAATGATGCCAGGCAATCATTCTGGCACCCGGATCACTCTCGCTTGCCTGTCAGCATAGTGATTTAAAAAAAAAAAAACAGAAAAAAAGAAAAGAAAAAAACCCTGTGCTGTTGGATAACCCACCAGATGGCTCATCTCCATCAGCCGCGCATTGTGCCTGCTACTGCACCCGCTCTGTAAATCTCAACTGTTTAGGGACCAGCGCGTCAGTATTTTTTTGCCTAGTTAGCCTTTCAACCTCATTCCCCAAAGTAACCAGACCGCGCTCACGGCCCGCGCGCCCCTGTCCCCGCGCCGGCGTCGGGACACATATGTCTTCTCTTTTATGAGTCACTGCCTGATGCCAGCTAAGGATATTACTGCCTCAAAAATTAACTCGCACACTGAGAATAATCACAGAAAAGAAATTTGTTTTCCTACAAGGTTGTTTTCCAGCTGTTTTAATGCAGACAATTTTACCCTGAAACCCAAATTGAAGGGGGAAAAAAAAAGAGAGAGAGAGAGAGAGGCAGAGAGAGAGACTTCAAAATCTGCATAATTTGAAAGTGCTTAATGTAAATTAGATAGATCAGCCTAATTTTATTTCAGTACTTTTTAATTGCATTTATAATTAGCAAAATACATTAATGTGCTACACAGAAGGTCAGGAGTTCTGGTAACGGGATCTAATTAAAATGGGCCACTGCCTTTCTGTCACACGCGCACCCAGGCGCCGAGAGGTCCGCTTCCTCCCGCGCTGCGCATGCGGCCTATTTTTGACTCGACTGTGTCTCCCTCCAAGGAGGCGATGCCGTGATCACAAGGCCCTGGTGTCGAAGACCCAACTCCAGGCCTCACTCACGCGCTGACACCTCCGTCTTGGGGCCTCGCGTGAGTCTACATACACCCAGTCTCGGGAGCAGGCTCCATCTGTCCTCGCGTGGCGGGGTGTTGCCCAACAATTAGCTCCCTATCCCCCTGCGACTGCCGCCCTGCCCTTGTGTCCTGTTAGAGAGACGTGTCCATACGGTCGCCCCAGCGAAGGGATCTAAGGGCAACAGGGCGGCTTCCTCGCTGCTTTGGTTTCCCAGTGGCCCTGTTTGCTCTCTGCGGAGCAACTGGGGACAGAAATTCCTCTCTGTAGAAATAACAGCACAGTAGCAATAGTAGCAGAACTGATTCTTCTCCTCTGATTTGTCCCCAAAGTCACCATGAACTAGGTGCTCGTGCCACCATAGGGCCCTGAGTCACGGGGGTCACACCGGTTTCACCTCACCGTGTCCTCTGATTCTGTAAATCCTTGGCCACCTGCCCTGGCCAACCCTCTCTCAGTCTCTGGAGCCTTTGCCACTGCCGGGCAAAGGACCCTGATCACCCCCACTCCGGCCAAAGCGCAAGGCCATGCTGGGGGCAGGAAGCCCGTTGGCGACACAAAGGCACAACCTCCCCCCAGCCCCATCCTCGCCCATGTCCATCAAGTCCTGTCCACAGGACGTCCCGCCCCAGTTGGTCTCTGCGTCCTTTTGCTGCGTTAACGTCACATTATAACGCACGCAGTTATGCGGGGGAGAGAGGATGGACTAGGAAGTCTCCTCCCGCAAGTACTCCTGGTTAATCCAAAATTGGGCAACTCACCGCCGGACCTGCTATACCAGAGCATCACTGAGGCCATGGGAGTAATCAGGGCCCCCCATCCCAGTCCTTAGGATATTTCCTACTTTTTCTGGAACAATCTGGCTCATTCCACAGTTTTCTGTAAGTACTTCTCCCTAGTTACATATTAATATTTCTCTCCTCTCCATGTAGAAGTAGGATATATACTTACATACTTACACAGTTATATATATATAATAGACAAATATATACTTAATAGGAGAAACAGAACATGCCAGTATATCTTTGGAGAAATACATATTCATTTTCTGAGGACAGATATATATATATAAATTTAGTATATGAAACAGAACAACCATATATAGCAACACTCTCCCACTTATTTTTTTAAAATTAATTTTAAAAAATCAAACACACCACATTGCATTCTGGGAACCAGCACCTGTTGAATAAGCAGCGGGGCCCAATGTCATGTGCAGAGTTATTCAGCTATTCAGATTTGCTCCTCGACTTACATCCCAGTAAACCCATAAGCTGAAAATATCATAAGTCAAAAATGCACTGAATACACCTGAGCCACCGAACACCACAGCTCAACCCAGCCTACCTTAAACATGCTCAGAACACAGTAGCCTACCATTGGGCAAAATCATCTAACACAAGGCCTATTTTATAGTAAAGTGTTGACCGTCTCACGTAATTTGTTGCATACCGTACTGAGAGTGAAAATCAGAATGGCTGTATGGGTACTTGAAGCACGCTCTCCACCGAATGCATGTTGCTTCTGCAACGTTGTCACATTGAAAAACTGTAAGTTCAACCATCGCAAGTCAACCACTGCCAGTCGGGCCCATCTGCGTGTATACGGTCTGACTTATTTCAGCCATTGTGTCCACACAGACCAATGGTGTCGCTGTTTCAAACCTTTTAGTAGGGGAAGGATCTGAGGTTCAGAGTGGCTCACCTGAGGTCTCCCATGTAGCAAGTAGCAGAGCTGGATCAGAATCCGGCCTGCGAGACTCGGGTAGGGGTCTGTCCCTCCAGCCCACACCCACACTGATGCTCAAGGAAGTTACGCAGTGCCCATGAAAAGCAGACACCCAGGAGGAACTTCACGGCTCAGATGCCCGGATCACGGTTTTTCACTCTGGCGATACTGAAGATTTTCCTTCTGCCTCCACAGGGTGAAATGAAGCAACTAGCACATTTTATCAAAAAGTAAGCAGAACATCCCTTTTCATAAGTCTCATCTGATGTGCACATTTCACAGATATAAGCACACAGGTGAATAAATCAGATGACAACTCCCAGTGTTCAATCCCCGTTGCCCTAACGATCATCTCACTGGCCCTCTGCCCGGTAATGCCTCACCATAGAAAGCCCCACTGACTGCCGGGTCCTCTCAGGTCTCCATGTCTTTTGCCTGCGCTGTGCCTGTGATGTCCCACATCCCCCAGTGCACCTGGGAAATGAACCCTTTCTTCCTTGAGAACCGAGTTCAGACATCTCCTTTTCAACAAAGCCTTCTCGAACCCTAAGATTTGTGGGGCACGTAATGGGGAGAATCAACTCTGCTCCGAGGGCTGGCTATATTGCAACATGTTGTTTGAACCATTCAAGGGCAGAATCTGTCTTACTTATAATATTACTAATGACAATAATCATAGCGACACCCAGGTGCCAACCACTTCACACACCGTTTCCACGTCTCACAATCCTATCGGTCACGATTATCCTGGTTTTTCAGAGAAGGAAACGGAAATTCAGCGAGGTTAAGGAACATGCCCAAAGTCACACAGCTATTAAATCCTGGAACCAGTATTCAAACCCAGGCTGTTTGCTTAATACACTCCCAGGGCCTGTGCACAGTAGGTGCACAATAAGTGCTGTCTGAAAGAATAAATGGTGCATATTTACTGAACACCTCCCATGCCCCATCCAATTAACCTCAGGCATGTGGCGTGGGCGCATCCTTCCAGAGCTCATCCTCCCTGCCCCAAGGCCTCATGACTTACCTAGAAGTCAATATTTCATTATGAGCCCATCACACAGGTCAGTGTATTAATTAATGACTATCTGCTGGTGTTACTGCTTATCGTATTTTAGCTTAGTTCCAATAAAATCTAAATGGTCTATTAATTTTCCTAATAAATTTAGATATGGCCTCTGACCGCAATCTGGCTTTGATTAGCTAACAAAATATTTGAAGATGGGCCAAGCCGGCTCTTTCAAATATTTCAAGCAAATACCACTTAACTGGATTTAGGGTTTTCTGCATCAGCTTACGGCCGGGCCCAGCAGCGAATAGGGAAGGGGCAGCTTCATGATTGGTCCCCCGCTACCCAGAGTCGCACCACCCTGGGAAGCCATCTACAGAAAGGTCTGGAAACCACACATGACCAAGACAACAAGGAAACACATCCTCGGTTACAAAAGGGGCAGAAAAGCGAGCAGCAGGGAGTAAGGTCTCAGGAGCATCCACCAGAGCGTCCAAGAAGCAGGTGCAGACAGACACCTATGCTGAACCGCCTGCCCCAAGGACATCCCCAAAGTCTGTGCTATGTGTGAAAACCCAACCTATGACATTGACCGCAGAGACCCAAAAGGCAATGAGGAGAGACGGGAAATTAGACTGTTCTTCCACGGGCTTCCTGCATGACTGCTTCTTTTTATCCTCCAGGTCTCAGTGTAAATGTCACCGCTGCAGCATCCGCCCCGACCTCCCCACACAAAGACGACCCCACCGTCTCCATCAACCAGTCTTTATCACAAAACCCCATTTAATGTTCTTTACAGCACATTTTAGACTCCAATTATTTGCAGTAATTTTATGCATTAATAATTGTCTTTTGTCCCCCCTCCACAGGAATATAAACTCTAGAGGGGAAGAGACCTTGCACAGTGCTTGGCACCTAATAGATGCTCAATAAATATTGCCAAATAAGTAAATAACTGATAAATAATCAATGATGAATTGATGAATGATGAGAGGGCTATACAGAGGTTCACCAGGCAACAAAAGGGCAAAAATAACAGAGAGAGAGAACACTAGGTCTGGAATCAAACAGAGCTGGGTTTGAATCACAGCACAGTGTCCTGATAGCTGTGTGACCATGGGAAAATCACATGACCTCTCTGTCCCTCGGTTTCTTCATCTGTAAAATGGGGTTAATATTAGTGCCTCCCACAAAGGACAAGAGTAGCAATAAGCATTGACAAGTAAACCACTCAGTACCAGAGCTGGAGCGTAATCAGTGCATGCAAAAGGTTAGTTGCTATTGTCATTACCATCATCATCATCATCATCATCATCATCATCAGAGAGTGGAGACACCACCTGATACAGCTCTGCCTCCCTCCTGGGACCTACTTCTTCCCATCACATCTTTGAGACCTAATCTTTGATACAACCACCGCTTCTCCTCCCATCTCTGACCCCATATGATACTTTTGAGGCAACTGCACATGCCGGGCACTGGATCACTGATTTGGTCCTGATGTTGGATTTACCAATCTAGTCTTGACCCCCTGTTCTTGGCCTCAGCCTGCAAAGGCAGCCGCTGAGCCATGACATGTTTGCACCTCCCACGACCCAGATTTCCCTCCATGTGGGATGCACCTAGTTCCCTCCAGATCCAAATCTCTGCATTTCAGAAGCCAGCCCCAGATGCAGGCAGATCCCTTGATGTCAGTTCACTGTTCCTGACCCCAGTCTTGAGCAGCTAATGGCCTTGTATCACAGCTCACCAAAATCCAACCACATCTTCACAAAGACACAGAGCTCCTCCCTCCCCCAACCCGAGAGTTGAACCACAGCACACTCCTGTGACCACCTACAGTGCATGGCTCAGCCCTGCGCAAACGTGAGAACTCAACTGCAGTGCCAAAGTCTTTGGAAAGGGGGGACTATTGATGCAACTGGTGAGTGTTGTCAGACCTGTCACTAGTAGAGTAAACAAAAGGACTAACTCATCAGAGGATGCAAGAGCGACTGTGAGGCTCTAATAGCTCTGGCAGGCAGTGAAAGGAAGCAAATGCTTTTCCACTGGACATCGGCAGAAGAGAAGAACGGAACCATCTATCTTTGGGGCCTGAAGTCAGATGTAAGGAGAGCGGTATGGGCGTGTGTGATGGGGGAAACTGATCTATCTAGCAGACCAGAGATGTCTCTTGAGGATGTGGTATTGGAGCTAAGACTTGCAAAAGAAACGGTCAGGGAACTGGGAGAAAAAAATCACCCTGGACAAAGGAACAGTCTGTTAAAGGTGACAAGGTAGAACAGAGCCTGGTTCTCAACAAGAACCACGAAGCTCCTTGTCATTCAGCATAGTAAGTGAGGAGAGAGGAGAGCAATGAAGCTGGCACGGGATCCTTTCTTGCTACTTATGGGTTAAATCTTCTGTTAGGCGTTTCACATCCACGGCTGCTTGTCTATAGAAACAACGTAACAAAGGAGGCCTCACTTTCCCTGTTCTCCAGATGAGAAACCGAGGTTGAAATAATTTAAGGAGGTTAGCCAAAGTCACAAAACTAGGGAGAGGTAGAGCTGGAGTCTGAACAAAGGTGTACTGGTGTGAGTGTGACTCCCCTTCTCATCCCAAGAACCAGATTGATGAGAATGGGCACGTGCCTAGAGGGACGCATGGACAGCGTGGGGACTGGGGTCCCCTGCGGCGGGGTGGGGGGGGTCCGTCTTGCTGAATGCTGCCATGATAGAACCACAGCCTGTTGGCTGCTAACACAGACGAGATGCCACTAGCCTCTGTCTAGATTTAATATTGGTTTAGCAGCCAGGAGTTAATTAAATGTTAATGTTCAGTCACTTGAAATTAAACATTAGGAATCTCAGCTTTATTTGTAAGTTTCTTAAGCCATCATTAAGGTGTTCTGCTTGGCTCCCCTCCCGCTGGGCTGCCGGCTCCTCTGGCTGCCTCCCCCATCCGCGGGCAAACTCATTTCACTCACCACATGCCCTGACACACAGCATCTGACCTGCCCGACAGCCATGCACTTCCGCTGAGCGCATCTGAAAGTCTGAACACACGCACGCACGCTGACACCGAGTCGCACATAAGAGGGGTCCACCTGTGCTATCACGGACATTTTGGTGTTTGTAATGCTTTATAGATGATGCAGAGCTTTCAGGTACGTAATTGAACTTGACCTCATGGTGAGATGACGGCAACGAAGACAATGATGATGGAAAAGGAGGAAAAGTGAATAATGGAAATGGGAAAGAAGGAGGTGAAGGCTGAGATGGAAGGGGAGGAAGACGAGGAAGAGGAGGAGGAGGAGGAGGAGAAACAAAAAAAAATAAAGAGGAAGGAGAATAATTCCATAAGTGTTTTCTGTACATTTTTATGCAATGCTTAGCATAACCTCGTGAGTTAAAGACTGTTACACGCTCACTTTATGGATAAAGAAACTAAAGCCCTGAGAGATTAAATCACGTGCCCCCTAAGACCACACACATGCTGGGATTGCATGTCAAGGTTGGGACTTCAAATGTTCATTCCCTTAACGATACATGACCATATACATGAGACAGAGTGGAAGTGAAGTGCAGAGGAGTTTAAGAGGCTTGGTCAAGACCCCGCAGTTTTACGGTTTTACCCGTCAGCTCCCCAATAATGAAGAAATGAAGCTCGGAGAGGTTGAATGGCTAAAATCACACAGGTTGGTAGGGTGAGAATCAGGGCCCAAACCCTGGATTTCCATCTCCTAGGAAGTCTGTAAGTGCACATACACACACTCACACACACACACACACACACACACACACACACACACACCTGTGCACACAGATCCAGGCTCCCTCCAAAGCTGGAAACCCTCCCAGGGAGGTGACCAGTCTGGGCCCCCCACCCTCCCTGGCAATCTCTGGGATCCTGGTTGCATCCTGAACACTGCTCTTGAGCAGTGGGGAAGACGGGAGGGGGGAGGAGGGAGGGAGGGACACTTGCTGCTTCCAGAAAGGCCACACATCTTGTGCCTACACTTCAGGACCCTGGACAGTGCCATAGCGGCTTCCAGGCCCTCTTACTAGCAGGAAGCCTGTGCCCCAGCACCTACGCCAACCTGCTGAATTGGAAATCAGGGCAAATCCGCACCGAGGGAGATGTCTAATCAAGGCTCAGGTTTGCATTTCCTTCTCAATGGCATGTTGACAAAACAAGAAAAGACAGAAACAAACATGGTTAGGCTGACTTTCGGAGGCCAGCCAGCGGAGCAGCGGAAGCAGACAGGGCTGCCTGGGGTGGGCAAGAGGAGCCGTTCGACACAGCAGGGCTGGGCTTCTGGCCCTTCTAAGCATCGCTCAGAGGCCAAAGGGCAAATTTAGAAAAGACTGGGACCCGCCAGACAGAGAGGGGGTCACAGGCAGTATGTGACTCCCCGACAGACATCTGAACATAGCCTGAGGTTTCAAAAATGGGAAATGTGGTTGACCCTCGAACAACTCAGGTTTGAACTACATGGGCCACTTATACGTGGATTTTCTTCTGTCTCTGCCACCCCTGGGACAGCAAGACCAGCTCCTCCTCCTCCTCAGCCTCCTCAGTGTGAAGATGACAAGGATGAAGACCTTTATGATGATCCACTTCTACACAATGAGTAACAAATACATTTTCTCATCCTTAGGATTTTCTTAATAACATTTCCTTTTCTCTAGCTTAATTTAAGAATACAGCATATAATACATATATAAAATTAGTGTTAATTGTCTGTTTATGTTATCAGCGAGGCTTCTGGTCCACAGTAGGCTACCAGTAGTTAAGTTTTGGGGGAGTCAAAAGTTACATGTGGATTTTCGACTGTGCAAGACATCAGCATCCCACCCCCTGTGTTGCTCAAGGGTCAGCTGTATATTCAGGTGTGGTGCTGTCTCTCCAGTACATCCGAAGGGACTCAGAAAGGGATTATAGAGGGCTGGAACAGGAACAATACCAGTACTTACCATTTACAGAGGAGCCATTCTGTGCCAGGAGTATACACATGCCCTTTCTTCAAAACCAGTCTTGTCCCAGGGTATATTTCACAGACCCTGAGACTGGGATCCCAGAATTTTCCATCACTTGTCCACAATAACCAGCTATAAGGAAACTAGGAATCAATCCATGCAGCCTGCTTGCTTTACAGACAAAGAGGCAGGCTCTGGGGTGGGTAGAGCCCTGCCAAGGTCATCCTCAAAGTCCCTGGCATACTGGGGACCTCCAAGCCCCAGAGGCAACCCCATGAGATCCAGATGGTGGGCTCAGTCATCTTGCTGGCTGTTTTCAAAATAGTCATTTGAGTGACAGCGACAATTGTCATTTTCTCTCTTTATTTGCAGAGAGCAAAGTCCCCTTAAATGGAAATCAAGCAAAGGATATTCAAGCCACACACATTCTGGGTTTGCTGGATTGCTTACTTTTGAATATATGATGTCAAACCTCTGGTTTTTTGCTTCTTTTCTTTTCTTTGCTACTTTTCTCTACTCCACAGAATACAGTCTGGGGTCAGGCAGACCTGAATTCGGATCCAGCCCTAATGTTGACTGCAGCATGACCTTGGGGAAGTCAGGCAACTCCTCCCCGTCTCCTTGTTCCTGGAAACCGGAGAGCCGTCCATTCACCCACAAACGCCTAATTACCGACAGCATGTCGGGCACTGTCCTTGGCACCGAGCGTGGAGACGTCAATAAGACAGACCGACACGGAGCCCCCCGGGCTGACATCTCTGTGGGGACAATAACAGTACCCAGGTCTGGGATTGCCGTGAGAATTAAAATCCACATACAGCTTTTGACTCCCTCAAAACTTAAGGCAACTAAAGGCCTTATAATAGCATCTCCTAGTGAGTTGTCACTCAACAAATAATGCCTGTTAAAGTAATTATCTCCATGGAATTAATACACACACAACTATGTGTGTGTATGTGTGTGTGTGTATATATATATAATTAGTAAGAGTATCGTCTTGATTTTTTATCAGTTGCGACTATGTTTTTTAGGGCAATAGAAAATAAAAGAAAGAAAATAGTTGGATAGACTTTGGTGACTATTTACTTAAGTATGTAATATTTGATGATCTAGCTGACTCATATGTGAGAAATTTTTTAAAAGACCCACCATCCAGATCTCCACAAGTGACAGAGGGTCCCAAGAGCAGTGACAGCAGCTTTGGAACAGCCCCCCGCTGCCAGCAGAGGAAGAGAGCGGCGTAGGGCACACGCCCTCCCCCAGGCAGCCCACCCTCCATCTCCGTGTCCCCGCGGCAGCCCCTGTCAACAGGTGGTGTCGTCCCCTCCTTATCCAGGAGGGAGAGGAGGCTCACGGAGGGTAAGAAACGCTCCTCCTCCCCAGGACCAGACCCCAAACCCCGACAGCTTCAGGGGTATTGCTCGTCTCACAGCACGCGTTGCCTTTCTGAGAATTATGCGACATTTGATATTTTCTCCATCATAGTTTTCATTTTTTAAAGACTGAGCTCGCCACACCTGGAGAGGAAGGAGACACAAATAAAGCTGTCCTCATGGCCCCGTCCTTTTCCGTACAGCCTCTGTGCCTTCAACGTTGGAAAATGCAGGGGTTTCCCGCTCTTGGGAGCCTTTCCCACACACCGGCATCCTGGCATCCTCCCTGGTCCTACGGTGGGCTCCACTTTCCCAGCTCCCGGGCTGCGAGGCGTTGCCGCAGGACTGGGTCACAGTGGATGGAACATGCGTGGAGGAAGGGCTATGGGCCAGTCCTAGCCTGGCCTGTCCAAGTTCTCCACGTGAGACCCTCACCCTCTTTTCCCTCGGAGGTCAGACACGGAAGGTGGAAAGAAGCCGGAGGGGTAGCAGCCTGGAACCCTGAACCGCCACGAGGGACCGAGCACTCGCTCCATGCCCACGCATCGCACAGGGGAGAAATAACTCCTGCATTAAGGCCCTGGGACGTGGAGGAGCACCTGTTACAGCAGCCGGTGCTGCCCTGGCCGGCACGGCCCGCTCACCTGCAGGCTCCTCGCCCCAAGGTAAGAACCACGTCTCCTTCAAATCTATCACCTGGGTTCGCCCACAGTATATGCAGGAAGCCTGGTCTTGGGGTTAGGGGCACATATTCTGGGATCAGATTTGGATCTGAGTACTGGCTCTGATGTGCATGAGCTTGGGAACTTCGGGCAGATTACTTAACATATTTGAGCTTCCATTTTCTCATTGGTAGAAGTTGGATACTAACTGTACAGACGACACATGGTCACCAGTCATAAACAAGCTAGGCCTGGGGAAAATGCTTAGCCTAAGACAACATATATTAATAATAAGCTCTCGGGAGCTGGCAAAATATTACTGCTGGTACTACTGGTACTGCTAATGATGATGACGATAATTAAGCTGATGCTATTAAATGCCCAACAGTAAAAGCTTAAACTTGATCCTGGACATACACACACATGGGTGCTCACGTACACTCTCACACACGCACACGCATGCACTCATAGGTAAATATACAGATACGCAGGCTCAGAAACCTCCTGAAGTAGCTTCTTCTGAGCAGAAGTAACGATGGCTCTGTCCCTTTCTCACGAGCATTTACTGTCACCACTCACAGCCTCTCCTCCTCCACCCACCCCCTTTCTTGGTGCTGCTGGCTCGCTGGGTTGTGAGAAATTATAATTAATTCATACTTTGGACTCTCAGGATTATAAGGCATTACAGGATGGTAGAGCTAAGACAAATGCTTTAATTCACCAGCTGCCATGTATTTAATTAGAGACCGTGGGTGCTCCTTACAGAGACATGCCATCCTACTTGGTGTTGTGAGGCAGGACAGGGGGAATTGTGCACAAGGACACCAGGGCTCCCAAACTTTTTCCTCGCTTGGCCTGCTTTTCTGTCACATCAGCCTCAGCTGGAAGTGGAGCGGCGTCGGCTGCCAGCCCTCTGCCACGTCTGGTGGGCAGGGGGAAATGTCCTGAAAGAGGCTTTTATCTTCCTGGGACACAGGGAAGCCCTCCACGTGGGGTGGGATGGGGTGGGAGCTTTTCACAGATCTGAATTGCTCCTGGGGCCTCTTCTATGCTTTTGTTTGTCATTTTTCTTATACTTTTGGAGGTGGATAGTGGAACCAAAAGGGAGCAACTCTAACCGACAACATCACTCTCAGGATGCCGCGTGCGTGTGAGTGTGTCTGTGACTCGCACCCTGATAAACCTGGCAGGTCAGTAAATAAGGCTTATGTTTGCTCTTGCAGAAGGGCACAATGGTTCTTTAAAAAAAATGCTTTTCTTGTGCTAAATGTCTCTAATGAGCACTGCAGTTAATAAAATCTAAAATTCAGGCTGGGAACAGAAAAGGTGACACACAGGTTCATTTCTTCTCCCCATCTGGGGCCAATAATGAGTTACCAGAAAACAGCAGAGACCCAGGCTGCAGCCCTGGAAGTGACCTCCAGGGTGGTCAAAGGACACTCTCTGGGTATTGTGTCTTGAACAGTCGAATCTCCACCCGGGGAGAGAGGTTCACGGACAATCTTCCCAACACCCCTGTGAGTCAGTCCAAACATTCAGCCCATTCTGCAGATGAAGCCAGTGTGGCTTCTTCTGCTGCCCACCCCCAACTCCTTGTCAGAGATATAGGAAATGTCTTTTTCAGAAGCTCAGAGTTGGAAAAAACAAAAACAAAACAAAAGCAGCTCAAACACTCTTGAGCCCAGCTGAGCGTTCTCTACTCCCCACCCGGTTCTTCTCGAAGCTTGCACCACATAACATCTAAGCTCCTTAGCTCGGTTTGAACACTGCAATCCCAGCATATTCTTCCTTCCAGCTCTCGCCAACATGCACCCTTTACTGGACGGCCTCAGGAAGTTATCCTCATGCAGCCTTGAATGTCCAGTACTCACTTTGGAGTTCCTTCGCTGGGGGCACAACCCACCCTGGGGTCCCTTCCCTGCTCCCTGAATGTTGCCAACCTCCCTCTCCAAGATCTAGGTTTTTGCCACCTTTTCTACAAAGCTCCCATTTCTCTTCCTCTTCTTGGGCATTCATGCATAATTACCATCCTTTCACATTTTTCTCTGTGCTGTATCCTGTCTTCGCACCTAAACCATAAAGTCTCTGAGGACAGGGTCAGGTTTACACAGAGCCCTCCCCTTGCGACCAAGCATGGGGAGCCCACTGCAAACCCCAGTGTCTGCACGGTTCAGCTGAACGACTTGCAGAGAGGATCGTTAGCTCTCCTGGGGTATAAACTCCTCGTCCAGAACGTTGTCAGGAACCATCGTTGGTCCCCTGTCTAACTCACCCTGAGAAGCTTCTGCGTGTGTTGGAGAACACCCCTGACGTTTATCACAACCAGGTCCCACGGGAGCATAATGCCAGCTGCTGTTGTCCTTGGTGAGGTCACCTGCCCCCTCTTCTCCCAATGGAGGGCTCCGAGCAGTCATGACAAAGTCTTCTTCGCAAGAATGACCACGGGCGCCTCTGGTTTTATCCTGCCTTCCTGACTCCTTCCCAACTCCTTCCCTGCCACCACTCTCAAATGAGGTCAGACATCACCTTTTCATGGTCATCTCATGAAGAGTGTGACAAGTAGCCAGTCAAATGTGAAATAGAGCCATGAGTATGACCAGCCGGGTGGGAGCGAAGCTTGTCAGGGACGATGTCTAGGTGTGGGACGGGGCAATGGGCGCGCTAAGGGGACTGAGCTTCACTGCAGGGGCGAGACAGTTGGGAAGACCTTAAAAAAGTGAAGGGATCATCCTTGGAGCCCCCTGCTCCTCGTGGGTGGGTAGGAGAACCCCACCTGGAGCCAAGCTGTGCTCTCCATGTAAGGGTAAAATCTTCCAAGACTGAAACAAGCTACAACACACTGCACATCTGTCTGCCATGCCCCTCGTTACTCTCTCGTTATTTATTTACATATCCAACATCCTTGCTTGACTTTGACATCCCTGGAGGAAGGGGGTTGTGTCATTCATCCCTGAACCCTGAGAACCTAGTGCAAAATCTGGTATTCTGTGGGTTTGTTGAATGAACAAATGAACAAGTAAAGTAGGAAGAGTCAACTCTGCAGCCTCATCTCAGCCTTCCCCTCCCTTAACTTTTGGCCCCCTTCTTTTGAAAAAAAAAATAAAGTTCATTTCTTATGAATAGTCAAATAGATGCAAATCAAAATATTCTGAAGGTATCATTTCAGACTAACTAAATTAGTGAAAACATTTCTAAAGCAACAACAACTAACCGTGTCATGCTAGCAGCTAAAATTACATCTGAATACCACTGGCGGTAAGTTGCTACAGCTCTCTTGAACTCAGCAAATCCCGCGCTTACTCATTTCACAAACATGTCCTGAGTACCTGAGTACCGAACTAGGCATGAGGGATTCAAGATGGTAAAAACAGAGAGTCCTTCCTAGGGGTAGAGATACACTTAAAGTACTGCATCAGTAACAGAAGAATTTAAGTATTGAGGGACAGTTGGAAGGGGCCCCCCAACCTGGAATTGGGAGGTTGGCGATGGGTTTTCTCCAGAGCTAATAGCCAAGCTGAGATCTCAAGGCTGAGCAGGAGCCACACAGGGAGGAGGAGAGATGTCCCAGAAGGTGAGGAAGATGATGCATGCTCCAAGTGAAGGACAGAGAAGAGAATGGCAGCATGGACCATCTCGTGGGAGGCCTGAGCGGTGCAGGCAGGGCCCCACCAGCAAGGACCCTGGAAAGCATCTCAAGGACTTGGGACCATCCTAAGGGCAGTGGGACCCTCCCAGGAGTGTCATGATCCAAGGAGCTTATTGAAAGTGCAGGTCTTGTGGCCCAACAGAGACCTGGCAGGAGGAGGTGAGCATGAGGGCAGGGAAGGAAATGAGGAGGTGGTTCTGGTCACCCATAAGTAGGACGAGGTCAGCCTGGGCTGAGTAATGGCAGAGGAAGGGAGGAGAGGCGGATTTATTCAAGAAGTTGGAGACGCCATCCAGAGAACCTGATGACACACAGAGGGTGAGAGAAAAGGTAGGACCATCAAGGATTGGGGGGGCGATGGCGGTGCATTCACCAAGAAAGGAACACGGGGCGGGGTGGCAGACGCCACGCCGCAAGGGCTGCTGAATGTCCTCCCATCTTTTTAATGCCCCTCCTGGGAAGTTGTCTCAGGAAACCCCCATGGACGGTAAAGGTTCTATGCCCTTATGTATCTGTGACGCTGCTGTCGATAAAAATCTGGCAACCACCCGGATGCCCAATCACGACAGCAAACACGTGGATCATGTCAACTGTGCGCCAGGCGCCAGCCCGAGCGTTTAACACAGAGGAGCTCGTTCACTCCCAACAACAGCCCCATGCAGCAGGTCCCTGTCTCAGTTCGTTCCGGCTGCTGTAACAAAATACCACGCACTGGACGGCTCTTAAACAACAGAAATGTGTTGCTCGCAGCCGGAGGCTGGACATCCTAGGCACCCGCAGTTCAGTATCTGCGGAGGATCCGCCCCGGCTCACAGAGGGTGCCTCTGCGGTGTGTCCTCACGTGGCAAACGGCGGGAGGGGCGAGGCGCTCTCTGGGCGCTCTTTTATAAGGGCACTAATCCATTCCTGAGCCTCCACCCTCGTGACGCAATCTCCTCCCAAAGGCCCCACCTCCTAATACCAACACCCTGGGGATCAGGTTTCAGATGTGAATGTGGGGGGATACAAACATAGAGATAGTAGCAGTTTCATGAAGATCCTTACTTTATAGACAAGCAACCAAGGCCAGAGCCAAAATACAAACTAGGGAGTCTAGTTTGTATTGAGAATATACCTATACTATACTATACTATGTAGGTTATGCCATGCGATACTGTACCATACTATAATATACTATGCTACGCTAGACTGTACTATACTGTACGATGCTACACTACGAAGTACCATACTATACTATACTACACTGTACTGTACTGTATACTCTGCTATAGTATACTACGCTATACTGTACTATACTACGCTATACTATACTGTACTATGCTATGCTACACTGTACTATATACGATGCTATGCTATCCTATACTGTGCTATGCTGTGCTATGCTGTATCATACTATACTATATACTACTATACTATGCTATGCTGTGCTATACTATACTGTACTATACTATACTATGCTATACTGTGCTGTACTGTGCTATGCCATATCATACTATAATATACTGTACTATGCTATGCTATGCTAGACTATGCTATACCATACTATTAATGTATTGTCTCTCCAAGACAAGGGAAGGTTTGGAAAGTGTGAACACATCAGCAGGCTGAAATTATAGACAACCATTAAACAATCATTAAAGAAATTTCACAAAAACAGGGCAAATGCACCTGATGTATCATTAAATTAAAAAATCTAGGGAAATGTTGTATAAAGTCTGAAAACAACTATGTTAAAATATATGCACGTGTGGGTCACACATGGAGAAGAATTTATCATGACTAAAACAGATGTGATGTTCAGGTGATGGGAGGAGGGTGATTTTTTCTATCAATCAGTTTTTCCTACATTATTGTTGACACCCATTTTTTATTTAATGAAATACTCAAAACAAGATGCAAGAAATGTGTAAGCTGTATAATCCCAATATGTAAGTTACAAAAGCAGGCACGAATAAGCATTTGCCTCCAGTTGGAGCATAAGATATTCCCTGGGAGGAGGGAAGTGCCCTATACACAGACAGAGATGACGGCTACACAGGTGTCTACTTGTCAAAACTCACTGAACTGTATCTTTGAGATCTGTATTTTGTCATATATAAATTTAATGTACACATTGTGTGTTTATTGCATATAAATTGTACCTTGATTAAAAAATATAAGTATGGAGGTATGACAATTACTCTCATGTGTCACCTTGACTGGATCGCAGGATGCCAAGACACTTGCTTAGACGTTATTTCTGGGTGTGTCTATGAGGCTGTTTGGGGATAAAATGAGCATTCGGATGGGTGGACTCCGTGGAGTGCCCTCCCCAGAGTGGGCATGGGTGGGCGTCACCCCTTCCATGGATGGCCTGACTAGAACAAAAGGCAGAGGAGACAGGAATCCCTCCCTTCTTTTCTCACTGCTGGGGCTGGAACATCTCACTCTATCTTCTCCTGCCCTTGAGCTGGGATGGACAACATCAGCTCCTCTGGTACTCAGGCCTTTGAACTCAGACTGAATTATACCACCAGCTTTCCTGGGTCTCCAGCCCGCAGACGTCAAGACTGCAGGACTTCCCAGCTTCTGCAATCCCGTGAGCCGATTCCTCGCCGCATACATAAACAGATGAAGGAAAGAATGAACGCACACATGCGCACAATCTCCTATTGGTCCTGTTTCTCCGGAGACCCCTAATGCCACAAGGGGGAGTCAAAACAAAATCCCCCCTTTGGACATTTTCGTCTTCCATCTCTGCCATGGTCTGAATGTGGCCCCCAAATTCCCGTGTTGGCAACTGAATCTCCGCTGCAACAGTGTTGGAAGGTGGGGCCTTTTGGGAGGCGTTTAGGTCAGAAGGGCTCTGCCCCCATGAATGAATGAATGCCCATGAATGAATGAATGCTCTCATAAAAGGGCTTGACTGAGAGAGCTCACCCCTTTGCACACCTCCCACCCTCCCATCGTGTGACGCAGTGCCCCGCGCCCGTGAGGACCCGGAACCAGGGCGCCGTCTTGCAAGTGGACAAGAGCCCTCGCCAGACACCAAACCTGCGGTGCCTAGATCTGTGCACCTCCAGAGCTGTGAGAAATAAACGCCTGCTCCTCACGAATTCCCCAGGCCCAGGTTATCTTGTTACAGCAGCACAAACAGACCAAGAAAATCTCGCTATGAGGAAGCCACCATTTCCTGATCGTCGGCTCCAGACAGGACAAGCAGCCCATTTCTCCCTCTAGAACCGGGAATTTCAACGGGGCAGCACGATGCCCTAGAACGGGGGGCATCCGCGCACCCCGCAGGCCAGCTCCAGCCTGCCACCAGTCTTCGTGCGTGAGGTTCACTGGCACGGCGCCACGCCCATTTGTCCCGCGTCTACTGTTGCTTTCACACTGCGACAGAGTCGAGCAGCTACCCAGAGTCCGCACGGCCAGCTAAGCTCAAAATATTTTCTGTCTGGATCTTTACAGAAGAAGTTTGCCAGTTCCTTCCCCGGAGAGCATTTGTAAATGTTTATGGGTGTCGGAGGTTGTCACAGCGACTGAGTCGGGGCCGCGACTGGCATTTATTGGGTGCGGTTATTTACTGTAGCAAAGAACAGCCCCACTCAGGCCCCTAATAGCAACTCCGCTGAGAAACCCGCTCTAGGAGGAGCCTCAGAGACCCTCAAGGCGGCGGCTACAGACGAGGCTTAGGCTCCCACGCAGCTTAAAATGCGGCGCGACTCCATCTCCCCACGCGGAGAGATGCACCCCCCACTGCCACCTTTTCTCTTCTTTAGTCAAGAAGCATCAGAAAAGCGCCCACCTCTTCGCTGCCTGAATTCACCGAACTCTTCGGTTACTATCTGACAGCTTGTCCCACAGGTCCCTCTAGTTTTAGAATCAAGGAGCAGGGTGTTAAAAGTTGCCAAACCCAAGTTTAACAGAATGAGTCAGAAATACCCACCAGGGTTCTAGCTTGTCTTAGCACATCCTCTACCTCTCCCAGCGGGACCCGGCGAGGGTGTCCTGCCCGTCACGTCGGAGTCTTCGCTCTGGAGTTGACAAAGCACTTTCTCGGGCAGCAGAAGGTTCTGCTCCGAGTGGCAGACTGCGCCGGGAGCGCCGGCTCCCAGTGTCCACGAGGAGCAGCGAAGATGTGACCTGCTCAAGGTTAAGTGGGCGACCTGAGTTCACCCGGGGCCTCCGCTCCTTCTCTCAGGTGCTGTCTATTAATGTCATACTCAAGCGACATAATGGCGGAATTCCAGAAGCTGAGCAGCCTTTTCCAGAGCATGTCAGACCACGGAATGGGACGGAAAGCAGAAGGTTCGGCCCATTTTGCCCGTGAAGGCTTAAAGGTCTGTCTCCCCAGAACACTCGGCATTTTGTAACGCTCGGGCTATGTCTCTCTTTTTCCCACTTGGAAGGAATGTATTTATTTTATAATTGAAAAATAAAAATTGTGCATATTTATGATATGCAACGTGACATTTTGACTTCCTCTTAATCTCTTTTCATCTTCAATCCTTAGGATGATACAGGGTACATGCTAGGCACATCATAAATGTCGGGTGAATGAATGCATGGATGAAATGCACCTCATTTTATCTATCCTTCCCTCTACCTAGAAGGTATAAGACAGAAAGGCAGGAAAGAAAATGAAAAATAATAGTGAACATGCTTATAAATGTATCCAGCATGCTTCTAACCATGTATCTGTTTTAGCTCATTTATTATTTTCGACCACTCTCTGAGATCAGCACTATGATCATCTCCGTTTATTTTATGACTGAGAAAACTCAAGATCAGGCTGGTTGCAAAGCTCACCCAAGGTCACAGTGTGGGCAAGTGGAGATCTAGGATTTGAACTCAGATCTGGCAGTTCCGGGCTCCGGTGCCAGAAGTCTCAGTTACCACAGTATCCTGTATCTGATGCCAAGTGCCAGGGAAATACAATTCCATTATTCCACTTTAGGGCTTCCCTTCTATAGGAATAACTCCTCGGGATGGATCTCCAATAGCATCCATGCCGAACCCAGGAGAATGGCGAGGGAAGACTCTTTAGCTTGTCAACATTCGTAAGAAGCAACTCTCTCCAGAGAAAGTACCCGCAGAGATGTGGGGACGTGCGGATACATGGATATTTGATTCTGTAGTTTCAATACAACAGAGCTTGGACCCCACACCATGTGATAAATGGCTCAGTAAGTAGTGTCATATAACGCAGTTGGAAAGAAACACATTTTTATGTGCTGAATGGAATCGTGTAACACCAGCTACAGCTCCGGTGATCATCTAATGAAAATGCTTTTGTGCTGGGTTGAAAATGCAGGGGCCAGCAAAGACTGAGTTTGGAAGCTTAACACTGTGTATGTCTTAACTTTCTACAATTTAAATTCAAGATAAATTGAGCTGTTCAGAGAGAGAGAGGCAGGCAGAGGTACCAAGCCCAGAGGGGTTTGTATGTGGAGTGGGAGGAGGAGGAGGAAAGCTGAACTACCACCATTTTTTGAAAAGTGGCCATGAGATTTATTTTCAAATTTGCCTGACATTTGTCATTAAAATACCCTGAGTTCATGTCTACGCAGTCATCAATGACATGGTCAGCTAAACTCATAATTTAGAGGCCAGATTTCTCTGATAATAGGTTAGTTCATCCCCACAAACCAGTGAGTGCTTAACGTACGTTTGTTAAGTGAATGAATGAATGGATGGATTCATGGATGAATGAATGAATGAATGAAGACAAATTGCTGAGTGCTTTATATGCCGACATATAGACACGTATTTTGTTTAACGTTCACGTGAATCATATCAGGCAGATGGCCCCATTTTTGAGACAAAGAAACTGAGGCACGACGGGGCATGTAACTTTTGTCTGAGGTTGCACAGGGACTGAGAGAGCGGAGCTGGGACTCAAACTCAGAAGCATTATTCTCATCACCTCCTATGCACCCCGCTGGAGAAGGGCCCCCCAACCCTAAACAGCACGAGACGGCCAAACACACAACACAGCATAGAGATGCAGTCAGCGTAGTTTATTGGCCACGTATACTCACCGCGCGGGACAGGCAGATACCGCGCAGTACACAGGGCCGCGTGGGGGTGCGCTGGGAACCAGCAGGGGCTGCGGGAAGCAGTCCTTGTGGTGACAAGAGGGCGAGATGCCTCCTGGTTCCTGCAGGATGATGAGACTGGTTCCTCTGAATAATTCCATGGGCTGGATGGGAACTAAAGCCCATGGGGATGACGACCAGGTGAAGGACCAGGGGGTGAGGATGGGCCGGGTGGGGAGTCTTTCCTGCTTGAACTTTGGGGCTGGGAGGCTCAAAGATGTCAAGGAACCACCTGAAATTTAAGGTCTTACGTACATGGGTGACGCTGGAACCCTAACTCGCAACCCATGCATGATTGTCGTTGCTCCCCTCCCCCTCCATTTACCCTCCTGCTCCTTGCACAAAGCCAGCACAGACCCTTCTCCTTCCTTGCACCTCAGAGGAGAAGGCAAGTGTGTAGGTGTGGAATGGGCACCCACCTTGGAACCAGCAGGTCCACATCAGGGTTCTAGCTCCTCTCTGCAGCAGCCCTACAGTCCTAAGCAAGTGTCTTAATATTCTTGAGCCTTTGTTTTCTCCTGTGCAAAATGAGAAGGCAGCCACATACTTCAAATGGGGATTATAAAAGGAGAAAAAGACATTCTATAAAAAGAGACTTCTGTATTAGAATGTTCATAGCAGCACAATTCACAATTGCAAAGATGTGGAAACAACCCAAGTGCCCATCAATACATGAATGGATTAATAAAATGTGGTGTATGTATACCATGGAGTTCCACTCAGCCATAAAAAATGATGAACTAATTCCTCTTGTACTATCCTGGATAGAGCCAGAACCCATTCTTCTAAGTGAAGTATCACAAGAATGGAAAATCATGCACCACATGTACCCACCATCACATTGTTACTAACCGACCTACACTTACGTGCACATATCATAGTAACATTCACAGGGCGTTGGGCAGGTGGGGGGGGAGGAGAGGATGGGTAAATGCACACCTAATGGGTGCAGTGCGCGATGTCTGGAGGTCGGGCATGCTTGTAGCTCTGCCCTGGGTGATGCAAAGGCAGTATACGTACCCAAAGTGCCTGTGCCCCTGTAATATTCTTAAATAAAAAGAAAGAATGTGTGCAATCAAAGAAAGACCTTTAAGTGGGAGAGGTGACAATTTATGACCGTGGTTCTCATTATTTCTGCATTTCTTCCACCCAGGGCATATTTTTTAAATATGTAGAAAAGGGAGGGTGTATACCATTGCACCAAATAATAATGAAAACTAAGTTAAAGAAGTAGCCTCTATTGATTTTAAACGTGTCTTACTTGTGTTTTCCTCTGTGCCAAGTACTTTTCGTCGTTACCTTACCTAGTTCCCACAACAACCCTGTGAGGTTGGTGATGGCATTACTCCCCTCTCAAAGACAAGTTCATTAAGACTCAGGTTAAGGAAGCTGCTCTAAGACTGTTTATACAGGGAGTAAGTGACAAGGCTGAGGTTTGCACTCATGTCACTACAGTGTCAAAGCCTCTGCCCGTCACCTCCAAGGAAGGCTCTCACAAGGACGTTTGGGTGGTGTCGGGGGGTAAATAAAGGCTCCCTAGAGATATCCTGGTCCTAATCCCCATAATCTCATGTGAATGTGTTACTGCATATGGCAAAGGAGACTTTGCAGATGTGATTAAGTTAAGGTTCTTGAGATGGGGCTATTGCCCTGAATTACTCAGGTGGGCCACTGTAAGTACAGGGGTCCCTTAGGAAGAAGCCAGGAGGGCTGGAATCAGTGAGAGATTTGAAGATGTTCTGAAGGCGAAGGGAGGAGCCATGAGCCAAGGAAAGCAGGCATCCTCTGGCAGCTAGAAAAGGCAAGGAAGTTCACTCTCCCCGGAGCTGCCAGAAGGAACATAACCCTGCCGATTCCAGGACTTCTGACCTCCAGAACTATAAGATAATAAATTCGCATCCTTCAAGCTACGAAGTTTGGGGAATCTGTTACAGCACAGCGGATGGGGTCCGAGCACAACTGGACAAGGCGGGCAGCTTGCTCTACAGCTGTGCTGCCCAACAGGGCGGCCACTGGCCACACGCGGCTACTTCAACTCAAAGTAAATTTAAAATTCAGTCCTACAGTCACACTCAGCCTTATTTCACGTGCTCAAAGACATCCCTGGCGCATGGCCATTCTGCTGGACAGCGCTGGTATAGAAAGAACAGTTCCATCATCACAGAAAATCTCCTAGACAGGGCTACTCTGGAGGGAGAGCGTCGACACACCTCCACACCCGCAGACATCCCCACAAGGACAGTTCAAGATGCTCACAGGGCACCGTGGGTGATGGAGGCAGACTGCCCAGGTTCAAATCCCACCTCTGCCACTTTCTAGCTTGGCGTCAACTGGGGACGAAAATGACAGCCCCGGCCCACTGATTTGTGATGGGGACTGACCGTGGATGACGCAGGTAGAGTGTTTAGCACAGCCAGTGGGCATTTAATAAGTATCAACCCTTACGATTCCCATTTTCCTTTTAGACAGGAAGACTTCAACCCAGCCCAGTTCCAGAAGATCCAGTGAGATTCTGTCCCGGGTCAACCATCTCGCACAGACGAACATGGGATAGGATAGCGGCTGTGGCCTCCTGCTGCCAAAGGAACGCGACATTCTATGAAAAAACCCGGCGCCCAAAAAGAAAGCAAAAAACTGGAAGGAAACGTGCCCTGCGAGAAAACACTACGTAAGACACTTCCCGGAATGGGGCACCGCAGCCGTGTGCATACCAACCACGGACGTGCACGCCTCCTCGGAAATATTTATGACGAAACTTACGCACCAACCCAAACAGCCTTCACGGAGTGAGATGAAACCATAAATTATTTCCAAGAACATTGTAATGCCAAGGGAACTCACTTAATTATCCATTATCCCAGAAATGTAGACATAATGTTAATTAAAATGAAGGGGGAAAGCCATTTCCATTTTTTATTAAGATTCATTGGGCTCTTGGACAACTCTGTGCCCTGCAGTCTGGGCCAGGTGACAGAGAGCTCATCGCTCATCCCGGAGAACCGAAACGCGCAGCCCGCATGAAAACAGGGGCGCCTCAAGGTCAAGAGGCAGACCCTCCAAAAGAGGAGAAGAATCGTCCGGCCCCTGCCTCCCCAGATAACCTTCCTCCCGCAGATGCTGCATTTCCGCCGCTAGAAATCATGTTCCTTTCATCTGGATGTGGCCTTGTTCTCGCCACACTCCCATGTCCGTGGGAGTCGCCGCACGCCGTGTTTGCGATGTCTTAGCTCGAAGGACGCAGAGCAGCAAACCCGTGGTTTCAGCCCTTTCTTTCCTGGAGCCCTGAAGCCACGCTGAGGCCACGTATGTGTGGCTGACCCGAGGGAAGGGGATGGACGGATGGATGGACAGCCAACAGGCCCCAGGGGCCGTGAGAAGACCCGGTGGGCCTGGTGCCAGAACGCCAGCTCCAGCCCACAGGGCAACCTTGCTTTTTTCACTTGTCACTGATGGGACAGTGAGCGTTCCTGGCACGTTTCCCGCTTTCTCCTTCTGAACAACCCTGGCCTGACTTGCGCCAGCGCCTCCGCGGCGTGGTCCTCTGCCCCGCCTGCCTTCTCCGCCTTAGGACAGACCCAGGTTTAACATCAGGCCTAGAAAACCGAAAGAGAAGAGGGCGAAGCGTCGTCGGCCAGGGCGTGGCAGGGAAGCTGAAGGCAAGCTCAGAGCAGCCCTGGCCGCCAGGGAAGCGGAGGACCTGGGGACCACTCATCCTCTGCAGGAGCCCCAGGGAAGGACGTGAGCTCCTCTGAGCGGATGTGAGGCTGTGGCTGTGTCCTTCTGTCCACACCGCCACTTGGGGTCAAGCCACATGTGTTGTGACTGACGAGCACTGTGTGGATTTTCTGCTTTTGCATGAGATCTGGTTGGAAGAGAACCGCAGGGGATGCTGCCACTAAAATAAATTCAAAATGCTCTGGCTTACAGGAAAGGGAGGTCCACCAGCGTCCGGAAGCCCCAACACACAGTGGGCGCCGGGTGGATGCTCATGGAATGGTGCCTGCTGCAGGGACGATGAAACCACTGACCAGGTGATACTGGGGGAGCTGGGTTGCTCTCCCCGTGGGAAGAGACTGGACAAGGCCAGAGGGGAGCCGACGCTCATCCAACTATGTGTAGATATCACATGTGCATGTGCATGTTTTTAAAATGTTGCCTCTGTGAAAACAATTTCTAAAAACATCTGTGAAACTGTAACGCCCACTCCTGTACTAGAATAAACGACACAATCAAGAATTTCCACTAACATGGAAATGTCAGAGGGAACCAGCGTACTATTAATGCAGAAATCAGAAAGGGACGTTGCCAGCGCGGCCCATCCGCCCGTCTGCTGACGCAGGCTCTCTCTTCCCGTCGCCCCAAGCCCACATTCCATGCCTCAGTTTCCTCATCTGCGCAACACTCCTCCTCCCGCACAGGCTGACCGCGATGCACGTTCAAGGGCTTTGTAAACCAGGAAACCCGACATACAAAGCAGACATCTCACTGCTGTGGGAATGTTAATTACCACAACCTAGGCGGAGGGCAAACAGGAGGTATCTATCAACATGGAAGACCGCGTACGCCCTTCAACCTGGCAATTCCCGTCTCAGAAATAATCCCAGGCACGTACCCAACCAGGTGCACGAAGACAGACACTGCACAAATGTTCACTGTTGCATCGTTCAGGACGTGAAGAATTGAAACTGAAAACATCCCGAATGTCCATCAATGGGCGTAACCAATACAACAATGGTCACACACCCGTGTGATGAAAAATTACGCAGCTGACTAGGCTATGACATAAATCATGTGATACAGTGAATAAAAAAGTAAGCTATGGAGCAGTATGTTTAGGATGATCGCATTTATGCAAAAAGTATGTGCGTATGTGTTTGTGTAACGAGGGACTTGATCTAGAGGCTGCTCACGAAGACGCACGGTGTCTACCTCTGCGGAGTGACCTACCGTGGGGTAAGAAGGACGTGCCTGACACACGCATGCATTCAGGTATCGCAGCAACCTACTGACTGGTCGCCCTGCATCTGCGCTTCCCCTGAGGTCTGTGCTCAGCATCTCAGCTGCAGTCCCTGAGCCGGTCACACCCGTCCTCTGCTCAAAACCTTCCAGAGACCCCGCAAGCCGCTCACCATAAGCAAAGTCCACACAGAGCCTTGTCTCCTCTCTGACGTCATCGCCGGCTCCACCCCTGCTCACTCTTCCCTAGCCAGGCGGCTCCCCTGAACCCACTCCAGTCTCCAGACCTCTGCACAGGCTGCTGCCTCTGCCTGGAACAGTCTTCCTCCCGCTTCTGCAAAACAACTGCCTCACCTTCATGGCCTGCCCTCGTCCTCCTGATCCAAACTGCAACCGACAAGCCTCAGTGCTGCCTTTCCCTCAGCACCGTCCTTTCCACCATGCTACTATCTGCTGTCTGTCTCTCCCAGTCAGAACGTAAGTCCCCCAAAGACAGAGCTACGGGCTCATCCCGCAGATTTGTCCTCTCAGTCACTTGTCCTTGGTCCAAACATTCCTTTCCCTGTACCTCCTTTCCAGCTGCCTGTTTCTTCCAGAACAGACCAGAGACCAGCATCCTTTCGACTCACGTGCCCATATCAGCCATGAATCAATGTTGGCAGACCTGCTAATTTATACTAGAGTAGAAATGACTCACATTCACTCTCTCATAAGGTTTATTGTCATGTAATTGGGTTGAGTTTTCCAGTGAACCTGGTGGAGAAGTGCTTCTCAAACTCAAGGGTGCACAGACTGACCTGAGGATCTTGTTAAGCATGAAGGTTCTCGCAGTTTTGAGGGGACAGGGTTGAGCCCACAACATATCCATATCATGGTTCCCACCTAAAAGGTCAGGTTTAAAGGCAGTCACTCACCTGTCTTCTATCTCCCATGCATCAATATTTCATTGACTCTGTTTTTTTTTTTTTCCGTTTTGAACTTTTGGTAATTTATAGGCTTTTTATAGCAAGGCTTTCTGCTGGCAAACCTGTTTGAGACTCCTTCATGAGGCCCAGGGCAGGCCCCACTCGACCCCACCTCTATCCTACTCCCAGACTTTCCCAATTTTTATTCCTTTGAAAATCTAAAGCATTCAAACACAATGAGTCACCAAAACAAAAACAAAACAAAAAAACAGGTGGTCACTGTCAGCGTGGTCCAGCTCCTCCCCCGGGCATCTCATACCTATATCCCACGGACAGTGGCTCTATTTGGAACCCACAAAAGTCATTTTCTAATAAAGCACCATGGGGAGCAGCAGAGACTGGCCTGACCTCCCGTGTGAGCCCGGAATCATCTGCTTCCTCCGCAGCGGGCAGAGTCAACTCTGTACACAAGGAACGCACAGGAGAGCAGATTTTGGCAACGATGCAGAATTTCAGCCAAGATAAATGCTACCACCTGGTAGCTTTCACACAGGGCCCATGACGGTATTTCACGTGGACTGAAAACACTAGGAAAACAGTGTCCTGCACTGTGCACCTGTAGCCGTGCTCAGCCACACGTCCCTTCCCAACGATGCCACGAGGAAGGCGGGGAGATGAGTATTCCAAAGGCATCTCAGCAGAGAGGGCATGCTGAGATTGGAGTCTCTAATAAGATGTAAAAGATGTTTAAAAAAAAAGATGGCACCCTATGAAATTTTAGCAGCCGTTTCTTCTGAAGCTCAGATATTTCCAGCGTTTCCTTCGTTACGCGGACGACGTCTCTGCCCAGACACGTTCACTGTCTCATTACAGTTCAGCTTCCCTCACGCTCCGAAGACCGAGCGTGGAGGTGAATCCCACACACCGCACACGGGCGCACACGCGTTCATTAAGCTCGCGCTACAGAGAAATCTGCCTTAATGGAAGTTTATTTGAAGAGAATGCTTATTTAAATGCGGTCTACCCCTGCAAGTGGAAATGGGTTATTTTGGGATAATTGCTTGGCTGGGTGAGCGGCGCATTCACTCTGATGGGTGGCCCGACTATTTCTTAACCTTTTCTAACTGGAAAAATATATATGTACACACACACACACACACACACACACACACACGTATTTTTTTCATTCTGCAGAGAGAAACTGATGGGACTTCATTAGGTCGGGAGTGTGGTCGCGAGGGTCGGCGGCCGAGGGAAACGCAAATGGAAATCCTCCAGGAAGGATGCCGGGTGGGGGGACAGACGAAGCTGAAAGCCCCTCATTTTGAGACTGCTGAGTATTAGGCCCGGCAGAGATGGCTAATGAGGGTCTTTAAATACCTAATTACAGTAAACAGGCTTTCCCTTTCCACAAAGCTTCATTTATGCCTTTTGAGGAGTCCGGAGGAACGCCACCCTATAAATACATGCCACGGGGAAGTCACTGAGAATGCCCTGGCAGGTCCCACTGTGTCCTTGGGAAGCTGGGGACGTGTGAGTCTGGACACCCAAGCAGGGTTGATTGGGACAGGCCCAGCCCAGCGTGACGTCTGTAAGGGGCGGGAGCCCACACACACCATGCTCTGTCCCTGTGTCCGTCCTTCCCCACCTCTCTCCAGCTGAAGGGCAGCTCAGGGACGCAGCCACAAGCCCCCACTGACGTAGCTCGGTTTCTCTGAGCTATGGACTTGCATGGGTGGCCCCTGGACAGCATCCCATCTCGACCTACCTGGATAGAAAGAATCTCTTCCTTCCAGTAATCCTACACCTGCAAGCAGCTCCCACCTCGTCTGCCCGGAGGTCAGGAAAAGAACACGGACCCGGCTGGACAAGGGGAGACGCTGCCTTGCAGATTCCTTGTTGCTCCTGGGGTCTTTCTCCCAACCCACCTGCTCCCCTCCACCTGCGGCTGGACCTGAAGGCCCAGCTCCAGGCCGGGGGCTGTGCAGGGAACATTCGAGGTCCGCAAGTCACGGTCTCTGCCTAATGGGGAAGTTGCCTCGCACAAGCAACCGAGAAACACATTTCTACAACTCGACAGCAGCAGCAGCACCACCCAGAAGCAAACTCACAAAGAAAACCGTGCGATATTCATAAGAGGATGGGAAGCAACACAGACAACTCATTATCGGCAAGAACAACGAAGACTGGACTGTGAGGAGAGGCTCAACGGCCAGGTGGGTCTGCAGCCGGGAGCTCCCTGGTGAGAGACTGGGGAAAATGGGCCGGGACTGGGCAAGGAGGGGCGGAGGGCGGAGGGCCTGGAAGGCAGAACGGGGTGGACGGCCTTAGTGTCTCTGAATTCCCGAAGATGCTGGAGAAAGGAGGGCTCTGTGGAGAAGGCAGGGCCTTTGCACCTGAGGCCCACAGCCTGGAACTTGCTAGGAAGTCCAAGAGAAGTGGACAGGGACGCGGTTGGTAACCTGACCCGGGTTTAGTTCCCTTGCACCTAGTCGGATTTTGGCCAAACAGTAACCCAAGCTCCCATGTCTCCTCCCTCGGACCAGGTGAACAACATCAGCCCGCCTACCGCTCACTATAACCGGCATCGTCTGTGACCATTGCAACTTACCGAGCCCTGATGACATGCCGGCCACAGAAGTGGACGCTCCGCATGTAGGATCTCATTCGGTTCCCGCAGTGGTCCTGTGAAATCGATCATGTCGCAGAGGAGGAAGGATAAGGCCGGAAAGGTAAAGTGACTTGCCCAAGTCCCCTCAGCAGCGGGTGTCGGAGCAAGACTCCCGGGGTTTTGGATGACGCGTTTTGAGAACCATGAACCCCGGCAAACGTTACAGGTACTTTTCCACAGGTGTTCACAGCTGACTGCCAGCATGTCCTCTTCTAATTTTTTGAAATCCCTCAAGTGGTAGCTGAGAGGCTCTTTTCGGCATAACTGAGGTAGGTGGGCTTAAAGGGTTCGTGTGTCCACACAATAATATTCCTAAATCTAGTCACTGGAGCTCACACCCCACAAGAGCAAGGCCAAGGATACCAGGCAGCTGAACACCCCCCAATCCAAAACAACACAGTGTGTTTTGTACACAAGCTCAACCAACCAGCTGTTTTCCAAGGCGGGGGAGTCAAATTTCAATACACATATCTTTGAGGAAAAACAAATTCCATTAAAAACTCTTACCAGGCTGGGCGTGGTGGCTCACGCCTGTAATCCTAGTACTCTGGGAGGATCGAGACCAGCCTAAGTAAGAATGAGACCCTATCTCTACTAAAAATAGAAAAGTTAGCTGGGCATCATGATGCATGCCTGTCTGTAGTCCCAGCTACTCAGGAGGCTGAGGCAGGAGGATTGCTTAAGCCCAGGAGTTTGAGGTTGCTGTGAGCTAGGCTGACGCCATGGCACTCTAGCCTGGGCAACAGAGTGAGACTGTCTCACAGATAAATAAAATAAAATAAAATAAAATAAAATCTCTTACTAGAATATAATATTGGTCTGGCTCTATGCACAGTGGTTCAGCAATGAACAGGAATAAGCACCTGCCCCCGAGGTGTGTGCCTTCTAGTTGGGGAAAGAGAGACAGTAAATAGGTGAATGAAGAAATAACACCATGCCAGGGTAGGATTAGCACCTGGGGGGGAAAGGCAGGTCTGGGAAAGCCAAGAGAAGGAGTTGCTGTCTTCAACGGCAAGGGCAGAGGAGTGTGATCCCAGGAGGCAGCATGTGGGCAAAGACACAACCAAAAGGAGGCCACAGACTTTCTGAATCCCTGGGACTAAAGTGCAACCTGGTTCCCGCTGTCTGTCCAACCTCGACCTGCTGATCGCCGGGAGTGGATCTCTTTTCAAATCCAAGTTTTTAAAATACCCCCTTGGAGCAAGAGTACTCTCAGACTTGTGCTGACTTCGGAGGCCAGCAGCCCGCCTTGGCAGCAGTTTTTAAAAACAAAATGAAAAGCAATTATGTCCCATTGCAGCGATGGACTCGGTGAGAACCCGGGGAGCTGAAAAGGTGAACACATTCCCTTCACCCCCAAGGGTCTCCCAGGTCCGGGACGTTCCCCACGGCCAGAGCCCGGCTCGCTGCCCCAGGACACGGGCCCTGCTGTCTGCACGGCCCCGGGACAGCCGTGCTCACGTCGGCAGAGCGGGAGCGAGTCCCCCCAAGCACAGCCAACTCGGCTAATGCACAGCAAAGACAGAGAGCTCCCGAGTGTGTCTCCCAGGCGTGACACTGTCTAAGGACTGGAGCCTCCCCAAGTCTCAGAGTGCTGATCTGTGGTCAAGAAAGGACAAACAGACGAGCAGGACGGCCGCCCAAATCGCGCTGCCCTTTCCACCCAGCCAGACGCCCTGATTCTCCCGACCAGCACGTTCACGGTCCACTTTCTAGGCTTGATTTCCAACCACCCAACCCCAATTCTAACGGGTCCCTCTATTCTAACATTAAGCTTTTTTCATATATATTTTTTAAAAATGTGCAAATAGTACATGCTCAGAACATACAGGAAAGCAAAAAGAAGGAAATAAAAAATCATTCACAGTGTCGCTATTCAGCAACAACCGCTTTTCACGTGTTGCTGTATATCCTTCAAGAGTTTTTCTTCCCCGTTTTATTTATGGACACATATTTTTAAACAAGCCATCGCCATGCAATATGCCATTTAACGTAATTTTTCACTTGAGGAATCAGAAATATCTTCCTAGGCCTATGTAAATGATGGAGTTATTCAAACGTGTTTACCAAACCATGTTTAATGGTTGCAGAGGATTCCATTTTATGGCCAGACCGTAATTTGTTTTTTTTTTTCCCTGTTATTGGAATTTGCATTATTATAAACAATGCAGCAATGAGCATCGCTTACTTCTTCATTTAACAACTATTTATAGAGTGCCTTCTGCGGCTGAGTTTGCGAGCACGTCCTTAATTATTCCCCGAGGGTAAATTTCTCACAGTGGAATTGCCAGGTCAAAGCACAAACTGCGTTTAAAGCTTTGGAAACAAGAATATTCGTCCTATTGCAAAACTGTCCCCCGAAAGACCATTCCAAGTGATGTTCCTGCCAGCCTGGTACGAGAATGTCTGACTCCCAACCCGTCTTCACCGACACCGACTTTCCTTGTCTGTCTTTCTTATCTTCTTCTTTTGTTTTTTTTTTTCCTTGTATTTTTGGTCAATTTTGTAAGAAAAAAATAACGTCTCATTTCTCTTTTCAGTTCTTTGTTGCTACCCAGCCTGAACATTTTTCTGTGTGTACCGGCCACTTATTAATAGATTTCTCTTTTTGTGAATTGCTCATTCATAGCTTTAACGATACATCTTAATTAAGTCTAGGATGAAGAAGGAAGAATAGAGAAAATCAGAAATTACTGAGTGCTTGTTATTTGCCGACGGTGTACACTTCGCTGCAAAATTCACTTATCCTTCCAGCAGGTCCTCTCCAATCTCCGGCCCCATCTTCTACGAGACAATGCTAGAGCCTGGAGAAGCTCACCTGCCCAAAATGCACAGGTGAGCAAGGGCAGAGCTAGAGTTCAAATTCTGCTCCAAAGATCCTTCTCTTCACTGCCTCCTGGGAGGAGCTTAAATATTTCTGGCTCTGGGGTCACTCTGTAAGGACTGGACCAAAGATGCTTCAGCCCTGGCATGGGGACACCGTCCCAGCACCAAATCAACTGACATTAAATGGCTTCCCTAGAGAATTCGCTGTCTCAGATTATTTTAATCCATTTAGCCAAACAGCCTCTACGAACATGTTCCCCAGGAAATACCTGGACAGAATAACCACAGACAGCAGGGCCGGGTCGTTCTCCTTGCAGCCCAGGGGCTAGAGCAGCCTTTCAGAAGTCGGGATGTGTTCCACAGGTGGACCCGGCTTTCTGCTTGTCAACACTCTTCAGAGGTAACCTTACGTGTGCTGAAACGTGGGTCTCTGTGTCATAAAACAGGCAGTGGCACGATGGCTCTCCTGGCTCGCACATCTGCACGAGCTTTTCCCCTTTTGCTTAGAGCACCGCTCCTTCCTCTCTTCTCTGATCCAACTCTTACGTGTTGTCCACTATTTACCATGAGATGGTCCTTCCAGCCCCAGAACCCTCTCCCGGCCGGGATTCTAACAATGACAATAGTGTGGTGTTTGCGTTTCATCAAGGTGAAATTTACATAACATAAAATCCCCCATTTTACTACCCAATTCAGGGGGATTTGGTGCATTTACAATGTGGTGCGACCATCGCCTCTATGTAGTTCCAAAATATTTCATCACCCCGAAAGGAAGCCCCACACCCATGACGCACTCACTCACTCCCTACCCCTCTCCCCTCAGTCCCCAGCAACTACCATTCGACTCTCTGCCTTCATGGATTTACCTACGCTAAATATTTCACACAAAGGGATCTCACAATGTGAGACCTTTTGTGTCTGGCTTCCTGCCACAAGCAGTTTCCAAGGCACGCCCACACTGTAGCACGCGCCAGTGCGTCACTGCGTGCTCCACTGCGGGACAGACCACGGTTTGCTTATCTATCCTCTGTTGACGGAATGTGGGTTGTTCTCACTGTTTAGTTACTGTGATGATGTTACGAACACATGTGGACGTGCACTTGTCTGCGGACCAGTTTTCAATTCCTTAAAGAGTGTGCATGTGTGTGCATGTGTGTGTGTGTGTGTGTGTGTGTGTGTGTGTGTACGCAGATATGTGGAATTGCTGGGTGTTTGTTTTCATCTTCTGGTTTATCAGACTGTCAGATCCTTGAGGGTAGAAGTTCTCTCTTACTTACCAATTTACCCCTAGTGCCTCAGGCAGCCAGCTGTGCCAGTTTGCCTGGGACTGAGAGGTTCCCTGAGACGTGAGACTTTCAGTGACAAAACTGGGAGCATTCTGGGCAAACCTGGACGAGTTGGCCACCCTACCAACATCCAGTATGTTATTTCACATGCAACAGCTACTCAGTAAATTCAGTCAAACAAAAACATCCCGTTTACTCGACACTTGCTAGGTCACAACTTGTCTCAGCACACTGGGGCTCAAACACAAGTTTTTTTTAACCCAATGAAGTGTTCACGGCCATCGACAAGATTCTAGAAACCCACATTGTCACTGTGTATGCAAAACATACACAGAGGGGGATATGGAAGTTTGAAACTGTCAAACTGCAGGTGGGTGCAGCACTGGGGCTATTTGATCAAGACGTCCAAGAAGTAGCAAAGGCTTCTCTGCATTGGCAAGGGAGAACTGCTCACCGTCCCCCCCCCCAAAAAAAAACAGAGAAGAAAATTACCCTTTCAATGGAAATTGGGCTGATCAGAAAAACACCAGCCAGCCAGAGGCTGGTGACTGCTGTCTTTTTAGAGAAAGACAGAGGCCCATGGGAAACACTGCAGAGTGTTCAGACCGGGTGGAGTTCAGCGTGAGAGCTTTGGTTCCACCCATATAGAGACCCGGCAGACGCTCGGCCCTGGCAGCAAAGGGAAACTCCTCCTGTTCTGTGCCGTTAGGAACAGACATGCGAAGAGCCACAGACGGTGTTGACGAGACTCTGAACTTGGGGCGACTGCAGGACAGCCTGAGAGGTGCGTGCATGCGAACACCCTCATGCAGCTGGATGGCATTTCAGCAAATATGCAAGATGTGGGTGGGAGGATTCGAATGAGAGGTCGGGAGTTGCATGGGACATCGAGGGGCGTGGAAGAGGGTCCACAGAGGAAGTAGGAGCATGAGAACAGAGACGCCTCTGTCCAGGGGATTTGCCGGTTCCCACCATGGGCAAGTAGCATTTGCACGCAGGGATAGCTTCGTGTTTCCGTTGACTGCTCTGTACGCTGTACGCAGACCTCAGGCCTTCATGCAGATCTGGACATTCTAGACTAAACTTTGGCCTCATGTACAGGAAGTTAGGCTGAAGAACCCTTACTGATAGCGGTAAAAATAAATATTGGAAGGGAAGTAAAGAAAGAAAACAAAACTCAGAAAGGATACACACTATCAGCATCCCCATTTTATAGATGTGGAAACAGAGGCTCAGCATGCTGGAGGAAATTTGCCTAGAGTCATGAACTTACGCCTGGTCTAACTGCCAGTGCTATGTCTTCACGCCGTATCATACCACCTCTCTCATGTTCCACTACCTCTTCCCTTTTGGGTGCACACAATAGGTCAGTGGAGTCCAGTTACATGTTCTACAGAGGGCCAGGAGCTCTCTTCCCACAGTGGGGCATTAAGGAGTCTTCCTCCTGTCGGGGAGAGCACACAGTACCTAGGTGTGCATTCACAACCTTTCTCCACCATGTCCAAAAAGTGAAGGTCCTGGGTTAGATGAGGATGTCACATTTATCATCGTCCCCTGTGTCTTTTGACATCTGACACCTTGTACTTGCAACACATCATTTCTTCGTTACTGATCAGCAGAACTGTGCTCATAGAAGCCTTCCCATTCTGGGTCTTAATTTTGCACATTTCCAGTTTCCATGGAGACACTACATTCTTGCATTCTAAGAGTGTCACTGTAAAACAATGTGAAAACAAAGCAACTTCACAGAAATGGCTCACTTTGGACATCGCCAAGCAACACTCTCATCCCACAGATAGGACCACTGTGCTGTGCTTTGGGGTTAATTGCCGAGGCCAAGCTTCCTTCTGTCTCCCCCAAATCTGAGAGCTGCTTTTCATGCCCAACCTAGGGACCAAGCTCACAGTCACAAGAGCATCTCCAGGTCTCTCTGCTTCAATTATTGCAGCACGGGTATAATAGTCGAGAGGTAACTATGGCAACATTATTTCAAGGATAAATACCACAATATCGCCTTCAACTTTTTTCCGCCATAAAGAAAATGAAGAATCGAGAACATGTAGGATTAATAGCATCACTTGTTAAAAAGCCAATGGACAGCAGAGTTCAGAAAAGCTTTAATTAGTGGCTCAGCTTAACACTTGCTCTGAGCCCCTGCAGAGAAAGCACATGGGGGTGGGCAGCCTCAGAACCGAGTAGCACTGAACTTGGACCCCACCATGCATCCCGTCCTGGGTTGCTGGAAGTTCCCAAGATGTTTCCCCGGGAGGCTCGGTGCTGCAGGCAGGGGCGGTGGTGACAAGCAGGGAACTTTGTGGTGGGTCTGGTTCAGCTACAGTGGAGCTGACCGAAGAGTAAGTAGCAGTTCACCATCAGAGCTTCCCACCGCTTGAGACCAGACAGACGCAGCCTAGCACAGTCGTACACGCTCAGACTTGGAGATCAGACAGGTGACTTGAGCTGAAGACTCTGCTCCTCCACTTTCTAGCAGGTTTATTTAACCTCCCCCAGCCTCAGTTTCCTCATCTGTAAAATGGGGATGATGACGAGCTGCATGGCACTGCTGGAAGGATTAAATGCAACCTTATGTTTACAGCAACCTGCCTGGCAAAATCCATTTCCTCCTGCCTCACATCCGCGTCACGTCTCCCAGTCTCTCTGTGACTGAGTTAGGACCAAGGCACTATGAGTTGACGTGATGTGTTCTTCTGGGCTTGCCCAGTGAAAACGTCCCCTGTGACCGTCCATGCTCTTCCCCGCCTCTGCTGGCCGAATGGCAACACCTTGGCAGCTATGCAGTGATGACAGTAGAGCCTCAATCAGTCTGGATCTTAATTTTGGGTCTCATGCAACCTGAATGACTGCACGGTACGGAGCTCCCCATCCTCTGCCGACCAGGGACTCCTGAACTAAATCGTTAGTGATAAATACATCAGTTTCGACTGTGTAGAGACAACACAGTTCAGGGGCTCATGCATGGTATCATCTTGCACGACCCATTTGTTATACAAATGTGACGTGCTTAGCCCAGTTTCCGGCATGCAACACACACTCAGTACCTGTTAGCTGTGTTACTGAGACAAGGCCACCATTCCTGCGAGGCTGGCCACTCTGCCAAGAGCTCTGGCAAGCAACATCTCCGTGGACTTCGCAGGGTCCTTTGATTCCTACAGTTAGGTATAAGCTTTCCTGCTGCAATCAGTGGTGAAATACAAATTGAGGAAGTTAGTTATCAATTAGTCCTTCGACGGTTGGAAAGGCAGGCGGCTGGCGTAAGCGGTGCCAGATTAGCTAAGCCACGACAAACTCCACTGCTCTTCAAGGACCGGGTCTTTATTCATTACTTCTCAAATTTATCTTCATTCTTGGCCCCAGGACACGAGACAGGGCCTGGCTGTGGAAGGAGGTAAGAAACCAGCCAGGGCATTTGGGAAGATGTGACAAACGTCATGGCCCCAGATGGGGCCACGTCTGAGCAAGGAGGGAAGCCAGGTTCATCTTTTCTCACTGCCAGCTCTGTCGGGCTTCAGGTTTGCTAGGGAAGTCCTGCAGTTTGCACGCCCTTTTCCCTGTTAATAAACTACCATACCATGCTACGAGCCCAGGGCACGTCACGTGTCCGTCCACTGCAGGAGCTGACTGGGGACGGCCCTGCTCATCCGGAGGATGGAAGAAGTGAACTCAGATATCAAACGCCACCACTGAGGGGAGGGGAGGGCGTGGAACCCTCTGGTCTGCGAGTCCCTGAGGCACCAGCTGTGGCCCTGCATCTCTGCTGGTGCCGGGCACACAGGAGAACCCTGGCTTGGGAATTCCTCGTGGATTTCCATTGCACCGAGCGTGAACTCCAAACTTTCACCACAACCTCCAAGGACTGGCGTCTGCCTGCTCTTTGACTTCTACCCCCACTCTCCTGTCTTCACGCTCTCCAGCTCCAAAAGGAACCAGATGGAAGTCGACAAACACCCGGGGCGAAGGGGTCTTCTTTTGTCACCAACCGAAGCCCTTTAAGTCACAGGTGAGGGCCACTGGCTTGGTCTACGTGACGCCCAACAGCCACGCGGCATCAGTGATTGACGCGGGAGGACGAGGCCGGGCCAACGCGGGGGGCTCCCTGGCTGGTCTCCCGGCCGGGGGTCCGTCCGGTCTAACCCTCCCTCGGCTGCAAGAGTCATCACTTCAAACACCCCCTTATTTACCATAACAACAGCTCACACGCACGTCGCACCACCTGGGCACAAGCAATGACGCTAAGCATGACAAATCCATTGACACGTGTGATCTTCCCCAGAAACGTGCAGGTAAGGAACCATCATCACCCTCATTTGAAGCACAGAGAAGTTGAGCAGCTCACATGCGGCACAGGTGGGAGCAAAACCAGGTGTTACGGCTTTTAGCCTCTGTATCTTGCCAACTCCAGTAAAATGCTTACGTGGCCAAAGTTGCCCTCAGAAGTCCCCACCACTCCTGCAGGTGCCGCACCGGTGGTGTTGCCTTATCGACACTTGCGCGCTAACTCATCCACACTGAAGTTTGGAAACTGTTGACCCAGATTAGAAAAAGGAACAAAAAGAAAGACTGTGTCATGATGTTAGGTAATTATCAAGTACCTAGAGGTGAATGGGGGATGGATATAGAATCCTATATTGTCCTAACTTTCTTGTAGGGTTTAGGTCTTTGGTTTTTCTACGAAGACTCTGTGGCCATGGTTGTCTACTTGTTCAAGGATACGAGAATTAAATGAAATGGAATGAAATAATAGAGTGGGACCTTCTGGAAGGAATAGCAGTGGTAAATGCTTAACAACCAGCTCTCCGGTGGAAGGAGGATATTGGTTCATTTTTCAGCTTCTATGGTGTCAATACTCCTTCTGTGACCAATTTCACTGTGACATCAACCAGCTGGTAGGTTTCCTTAAAATTTCGCAATTAGCTCTCACCAGCCAGGACGACCTGGCCCCCGCACACCGCTGGAGATCAGGTTCCGCCGACAGCTCTCAGAAAGAGAAGCCAATCCACCGCACACGTTAGAGGGACTCCGCTGTCTGCCTCACGGAGACGAAGTCGTAACTCTTTTTCAAATGAAAAATGTAGCCAACGTTCTCCATAATTATCTTCTAATTTTTTTCTTTTAGAATAAGCAGTAAAATGATAAGAATTAACTAGCACAGAAAGTGTTAAACTTGTAGATAATTTACACCAATCAAAGATTTTTTTCTCTTAAGTGTTCTGTGTAACAGCACTAAAATCTTTATTTCTAGAATTTTAATAAGCACATTATGAGGCCATTATGGAAGTTCGGTGCACACACACACACACACACACACATATCTTCACTTGTTTTTGAACCATCTTCTGTGTGAGTTTTCCTTTTCTCTACATGTATTTCTTTTGGTCTGGTCTGAAACACAATACATGTGTCAACGTTGTGCAAATCCAGAGTAGAAGAGTCTGGAAGTCCTCCACCCAGGCTTGTCGAAATTACTCTGTAGTTTCATGAGACCCAAACTGCTTCTCTTCCCTCACCTAAGAGGGTTCTCTTATCCCAGGTGATTCAAAGGCATCAACCATTTCTGAAACCTGTATGCAATGCCCGCTCACCCTCCCTCCGGGGTGCAATGCTTTCTGGAGGGGGAAAGAAGGGGTCTGTGACCCCTGCAGCAAGGGGCCTCCTGGAGAGACAGTATTTGCTTACGGGGGTCAAACAGCTGGGTGAGCGGCAAAGAAAAAAATAGGAGGGGGCCTTCAAACGGTTTTCATATTCAGATGTCTGGAGTAAAAGAGAAGCCGTTTCAATTTTGAGTGAGTTGTTTCCTTCTATTAAAACAGTTGATATTACACAGACACGCCATTTTTCAGTCCTTCTGGGCCACCTGGTATCAAATATTCCTCACCTGCAACGCAGTCAGGGGCTGTCAAGGCTCTGCCACCCAGTCTCTGTGCGACTCTGGGTAACCGTCTTGCCCTCTCTGATCCCCAGAGTGCACCCCTCAGGATCCTTCTTCGCCCAGCGGTCCCCACACCCCGACTTCAGGGCTGGACAACGTGTGTGCAAAGCCTGCTTGATTTTAAGCAGAGTCCACGCCGGCCACGTTCCATCCCCCGTCCGGTGGAGCGGGTGTCTGCCCGCTGGCTCCCCGGAGGTGTCAAGGGACATACTGGACACGAAAGCTCCTTGGGAGCAAAAGAAAGACAAGGGCAGCACGCACGCAGGGCACCGTTAACGTCAGTTATTCGAGAACGATACGCATAACGCCCAGAATCAGCGAATTTTAGGGCTGGGAGGAAACTTCGTCATCTGTGCCAGTCCAGTCCGCCACCTCTCTACAGAGCTCACGTGCACAGCCGCAGAGACGGCTCCTCGAACCGTCTGGGGGGCAGAAGGCAGCACCCCTTCACGCCCAGGTCCCCTCAGCGCCAGGAAACGCCCACCATCCTCCCGAGGCTGCTTCGGGGCAAAGGACTTCTATTTCCTTCAGGTCGGTGTGAGCTGGGGAAATGCCCCCCTCCTCAGGGATTCACGTTTGCCGATCCCTGGGGCCCGAGTCCTGCACCAGGGCCCATCTCAAGCTGTCCACATGGAGCCACGGAAATGCAGCTGGACAGAGTCGCATGCCATCGACCCTTAGGATCAGACAGGAGCCAGCCCCAGCACCGACGGGGGGAGCTGTTCTGTCCAGAGGGGGGAAGGAGGATTCTGCCTCAGGAGGATCTAAAATTACTTAGTCCCTGACCTCAGAGGAATCTACAAGCAGCTCGGGAGACAGATGTGTGAGCGCCAACCACAATACGAGGCAACCAGAGCAGCAGTTGAGGAAATGGGCTCCAGGTGCTGTGCGAACCCAGAGGGCGGAGCAATTAATCCAAGGGCAACTGCAAGAAGTGGCAGGTTTTTGAGCTGGGGTTTAAAGGATTTGTAGGAGCCTACACAGTGAGCCAGGTAAGAACATAAAACTCCTCCTTCCCCAGGGCATCTCCGGACAGGCGTTATTAGGCTTAGAGCTCTGCTCTGATTCTAGCTGGCCCTGCCTCCGATGACTTGATTACAACCCACACCTAGTGGCATCTGTCAATGAAAACAGAGACGGACCCCAGTTAAATCTGCCCACCCAGTCGCCCCAATTAAATCTACCGCTGGGATGTGAGTGTTGTAGCTTCTACCGTTTTCAGATAAGCAGAGACACCCATGGAGAAATAGAAAATACGTCTCCTCCCTTTCTTCATTCTTTTCAACCAGAACACGGTGGAGTGCCCACCTCTAGGGTGGCCGTGAGAATCAAAGTGAGTTCGTCTGAGAAAATCCCTGAGCAGAACGCCAGGCTCACAGTCAGCGGAATTACCCGTTGCTGTCTTCACTGTGACACAGAAGAGCGAGCCTCCTGCCCGTCCCAGCCCTTGCCCAGTGAGCCTCTGCTGTCCCTGTCGTGACACAGACCAGGATGCTGAGCAAGTGGCCTCACCTTCATGTTTATCCCCCACCCCGACCAGATCCGGCTTCTGTTCCAACGCTCTGAGCCCACCTACTTCTTGCAGCCTACGCCACGCTCGGCCCCGTTTATGGGGGCAGCTCGAGCCTTCCTTCTTCCAGGAGCCCTCCCCGGGCCTGCACAGGCCTCGCTCCTCTTTCTCTGATGTCACGTGTGACACCCATTCTGCTCCACACGACCGGGCCCTCAGTGGCGCCCAGGTGTCTAATGTCCTACACGGGTGCCTTGTCCCCCAGGCTGTCGAGCTGAGTAAAGGCTACTGGGGAATTTCACCGTGTGCCAAACTTTCGTAGGTCTCCTGAGCGTGCAGAAGTGCCCAGGACTTGTCCCTTTTCCTTAACGACATCCCTGTATAGAAGGTTCCTTCAGAGTAGGACATATACCCCCACTTTTACTTTTTAAATCATCTATCAAAGCACTGAGCTCAAAAAAAGCTGCTCTAACACCTTCTGATAGATTTTTTAAAAAAAAGAAGAGAGAGAGAGACCTCAAAATTTCTCATGAGCAGCACTCATCATCTTGGACCAAATGACAGAAAAACATAAGCCCCGCACACTATTACTCTCTGAAAATCCTTATACTGCAGAATCAGAAACCTCCCATTATACGGACACTGCGTTTTTTCAAAGCCTGTTTTAATAATTTCCCTTATTTCTGAAATTCTGTCTCAGGCTGCTGGAAGACTGGGCAGCGTGGAGTATTTCTAGTCAACGACAGCATTATCATATGATTCCCGTTAATCCCTAAATACTGGAAACAGCACACCTTGTATTTAGCAGAAATCTGGGTTCTTAATACGGCAGGCATTAGGGTAGGCATTAGGTGTTTTAGAAAGCAAGAAAACCTTACATCCTTCTCCTACTCTGCGTTTTTTTTTCTTTTCCTTTAACAAAAGTTTCTTCTCAAAGTTTCACTTTAAATATAAAATATGTCCTTGTGGAAGCTGTTACAAATGTCACCACTTTAACCGGCCCAAATTTATGGTGGCATTGAATTTTAATGGAGCCATAAATGTCTCATGTAATGGTGATATATGCGTCACAATAAATTGTTATAGAGAAATATAAAAATAAGTGTAAGATAAAAGATTGTGTATAAAATATGTTTTTACATCTCCTTTAATGATTAAAAATCATACAAACTTGATATTCTAAATCACTCGAAATTGCCCGTCGTGGCTCTGAGAACATTTTCTCCCCTGAAAGTCTTTCCTGGGCTGAGCTGACGATTCTGTGGCCAGAAATCACGTCCACTCTAATGAGGACATTTAAGATGGTTTTTATGTTGACGTGGGGGGAAAAGTAATTAGCATTAAAGAAGATCGGAGGTGATATTAACGACCCTTTGCCTTGGGAACGGTCCTCTGGAACCCACAGGACGGATGGGCGTGTGGCCTTGTGACTCCTGCTGTCTTCGGGGCAATCCTACTGACGGCTCCGGGTTTTGGGAGGACTCCCGGCCCCAAGGACAGGTGCAGGGAAGTCGGGGAGGGGCGGGGGAGAGGAGCAAGCAGGAGGTGAGGCTCTGCTGGTGGGAGGAGATGGTCGTAGATGACGCTGGACTGCTGTCTCAGCCCCACTTGTGTGTGACCTTGGACAAGTGACTCCACCTTTCCAAGCCTCAGTTTCCCTATCTACAAATGGAGAAGGTACCACTATAGGGACATTTTAATTTTTTTTCCACCTGCCTCCACTCATCTGTTTTTCAGGACCGTCCGTCCGTGATGTTCCTTTGAGCATCCCCTCAAACACATCACAGGTCCACCCTCCACCCCAGGGAAATACGTGGTAAGCAGTGCCCCGCACCTTCCCTGCAGCCACCGTGATCTGTTAAGGATGAACACATGATCCCCATCAGAGCCAATGAGAAGCCACAAGACTTACTGATACTTTGGGGACAGGAAAAGAAACTTTCTTTCCTGCTAGACTTCCCCCTGAAAGGATGTGGGCTGGAAGAGCCAAGCCCTTTGGCCCCCAGAACAACCCGTCTGAGCATGATACCAAGAAATGGGAAGCAAAGTCAAGAAGAGACCAGGAAAAAAAACAGGCCCCATCACACTGCTGAAGCTCCTGGATCCAGCCATGCCTGAAGCCACAACTACTCCCACGTTTTTCAGTTGCATAAGTTGACAGATTCCCTTTCTGCTTATCAGCATTTTGGGTTTGGTTTGCAGTCACTTGTAACCAAATACGTCCTATTAGACACAATGACTCACAAACCTTTGCTATGCAAACCTTACAAGGCTAAGCAAGACAATCTGCATGAGTGCTTTGCACAGCGTCCGATGGGCAAGTCCCAACATGTGCCAGCGGATACTATCATCGCTGTGATCATGCCTATCTGTGCCCCGCCACTGAGTCCCGGGGGCTGTGCTGCACGTGTGTTCGGCAGTGCCCCCTTCAGGGTCTCAAGGGACCATGCCACGCTTGGCGGCCTGCTGCTCCGCTGCTCTCTCACTCCCAGTGATGAGTGGCTGCCAGGGCACCTGAACCTGCAGCACCGACCCCTCCTGCCGCCGGCCACGCCGCCCCTCCCTGGGGCTTGCCGGGAGCTCGGCCTCATCCCACCTTTTCCTCTGTCTCTCACAGTGGATTGCACCCATTTGCTTTTCTTATTATTTTTACCTTCTTAACGTCCCGAGGCTGAGGCTTGAACAACTGGGATGGAACGTGCCACAATCGGCCCACACTTGGGGCAACAGCACCCCGTCCTCACGGTCCGTTTCCCAAGCAAGAGGGAAAGAGGTTTGCCCCGGCTCCACGCACCTTCCCTCTTGCTCCTAGAATTCCCAGCTCGAAACCTCAGGACATGCAGAAGACACCAACGTATGTGTTTTCTTACATCTGCCCCTGCCCCGTGGAAGGTTCTCCAGTTTCCTTTCCTTCCACATTAAGGCTCCTTCCCCTACAGATGTCAGGAGGATAAAGAGCAAGTGAAAACAGTTCGCAAATGGCCATGTGTTCCCCACCAGCACTCCCCAGCACCTCTTTTCTGCGTAACGTTTACCACCTTCCAGTATCCCTTATGATTTACGGATTTATTTTTATTACCTGTTTTTCCCACTGGATGCAAGCTCCAGGTGTCAGCGATTCACGCCTTCTTTGCTTGCTGCTGTATTCCCAGTGCTTAGAATACTACCTGGCACACAGAATGTCACAGGTATGCACTCAACAAACATGCATTGGATACAGGACCGGGACCAGCCTTGATATCCTTATTAAACACCAAGTTCCCGCTCTTTTATTTGTTTCTTCATCTCTCTCTTTCACCTTTTCCTGCCCAAGTAACTACTGCAGACCTTCTATGTGCAAAAGAGACACAGTCCCCACATTCGAGGAGTTTACAGCCCAGCAGAGTAGACATATTAATACTTAAGCCAAGGAGGACCACAAGGCAGGACGACTGTTAGACCGAGTTCAGGGTGTCTGGGGAACACAGCAAAAAGGAGTTTCTCTAAGCTTGGGGTTCAGGCAACGTCTTCTGGAGGGAGGGGTGTCCGTGCTGAGCCCTGTCTTCGTCAGAGAGAAGGAAACCCACGCAGAGCCAATCCCACTGTGAGTACATCCATCTCTCCTTACTGTTTGCTTCGATGTTGACACTAATGAAACCCCTCCAGCTAAGGCCTGGACTAACCGGCTGACTTCAGCAGACGCTGACGTTCGGTATTTCACTGCTCTGTTTACACAAAGTCAGAAATAAATCCCGGTCCACATACTGGGCCCCCACCCCCACCCTAAATTCAAACACCCCGATGGAAAATCTGAGGCTAGACTGAAAACAGTGGATTGTGCTTTACACCGTCTTTAGATTTACGTTAAAAAAAAAAAAACAGCTTTATTAAGGCGTAATCCACACACCACACGCCATCCCTTTAAAGGGGGCAAGTCAGTGGTTTTTAAGTCTATTCCCAGAGCTGTGGGGTCGTCATCACCGTCTCGAGCCCTGCATAGGGGCACTTGGTAGGGAGACAGGAGGACGGAAGACCCCAAGCGCCCGCACTAAGGGAGAAGCACAGGTTTACTGAGGCACAGACAGGGTAAGGCCTGAGCCAAATAGGGTCAGGACAGGCTGGGAAAGTGTAGACCGTGGATGCACCAAAGGCAATCACAGCCACGACACAAATAAACAAACAGGACCTGATGAAATTAAAGAGATTCTGCACAGCCAAAGAAACCGTCACGAGAGCAAAGAGACAACCTACAGGATGGGAGAAAATATCCGCATGCTACACATGCGATAAAGGGCTGATAGCTAGAATCCATATAGAACTCAGGAACACCAGCAAGAAAAAAAAAATCAAACAACCCCATTAAAAAGTGGACAAAGGACATGAACAGAAACTTTTCAAAAGACAAATGTCCAACATATGAAAAAATGCTCAACATCTCTAATCATCAGGGAAATGCAAATCAAAACCGCAACGACATATCACTCAACTCCGGTGAGAATGGCTTTTGTCAGAAAGTCCCAAAACAATAAATGTTGGCATGGATGCGGAGAGATAGGAACGCTTCTGCACTGCTGGTGGGACTGCAAACCAGTGCAACCCCTGTGGAAAGTAACACGGAGATACCTCAAAGAGCTACAAAGGGAAAAAAGACATTTCTATAAAAAAACACCTGCACTAGGATGTTTATAGCAGCACAATTCACAATCGCAAAGAAGTAGAAACAACCCAAGTGCCCATCAATACATAAGTGGATTAATAAAATGTATATATATATATCATGGAGTACTATTCAGCCACAAAAAACAATGGTGATCTGGCACTGCTTGTATTATCCTGGATGAAGCTGGAGCCCATTCTACTAAGGGAAGTGTCACAAAAATGGAAAAATAAGCACCACATGTACTCACCAGAAAATTGGTACTAACTGACCAACACTTGTGTGCACATATGGAAGTAACATTCATCGGGTGTCGGACAGGTGGGGGGAGGAGGGGATGGGTAAATTCACACCTAATGGGTACGGTGCACGCTGTCTGGGGGATGGACATGCTTGAAGCTCTGACTCGGGTTGGGCAGAGGCAATATACGTAACCTAAACATTTGTACCCCCATAATACACTGAAATAAAAAAATGGATGAACCAAAATTTTTTACACAATCTTTTTTTTTTTAATGATACACATCTTGTGTAATGACATTGCTCGCTGAAGTAAGGCACCCGGCAAAGCGTGGACCCATGTTGGATCCTTTCCTTATGGGAAAGGCAAGACACCTGTCACTGTCAGCAAAGAGGTAGCTGAGACAAAAGGACAGGAACAGACTCAGAAAGGGAATCCGAAAGAGGAAGATGGGATGAAAGAGGGAGGGACTGGGAAAGAGAGAGAGGGAGAGATGAGAACAGGGAGAGAGAAGGGAGGGAGGGAGGGAAAGAGAGAGAAATACAGGAAGAAAGAAGGGGAGAGAGAAAGGGAAGGAGGGAGAGGAAAGGGATAGAGGAGGGAAGGAAAGAGAGAGAGACTGAGAAAGAGGCAGGAAGATGCAGTCAGACACGCAAACAGATGGAGAGAACGGCAGAGACACAGAGAGACAGACACAGGCAGATGGAGAGAGGGGAGGGGCCACAGAGAGACAGAGACAGCTGATGGGAGAGACACTGGCACAGCAAGATGCACAGAGTGCTCAACAAACACATTAAGGAAGATAAAAAGCCTCCCCTGCCTTCTTCCTGAGCTCTCTGCAGAGGGTTCAAACGTCCCCACCCCCATTCCAGGCCCCAGGAGACTCACGGCAGGAAGGGGTGTGGGGGAGGAGGAGGAGCAGGGCTGGGACAAGCAGGGGCCCCATGCTGCTGTGGGAGGCTGAGTCACATCCCCCCACGCCCAGCGCAGCTCTGGGGCACTTTCAGGGGAGTGGACGGCTCGAGGGAAGGTCCCTGTGGACAGTGACACAAGGGAGGCAGCCCGGAATTCTGAAGCTCTGTACCCCAAACTTCCCAAGACAAGGGTCCCCATATCTCTCCAGGATGCTGGGTTCACTCCATCCCTGCACAGAATGGGTGGGGGGTGCTGGGTGGCCAGGCTTGCAGCAAAGGAGGGAACGGTGGCTCCAGTGGGTCACACAGAACCACATGACTGGCCATCCTCTTCATCACCGGTGATCACAGGAAAGGAACGAGATCACGGACGTCCAAATGCCCCCGCGAACTTTAAGGGCAGTGTGCCGTGGTCCTTGTTCCCTCTGCACACAGGAAGGTCAGCACCAGTGGACCCAGGGAGCACATGCGTGCTCGCGCCACCCCGCCCGGGGCACGTGGATGAAATGAAGGTGCACATGGCTCCGCGAGCCAGGTCTGTGTGTGTCCCCGCACACTGACCACAAAGTCCTCTGGGACTCTGTTGGGTAACAGACACCGAGGGGCTCAGGCGTCAGCACAGGAGGGAGCCAAGGGGGGAGCGGGATGGAATGAAGGAGGCGCAGGGAGGAAGTCATCCTCAGCAGCCTCTGAGAGAGAGAAGAGGCCCCTCGGACACTGAGGCCGTCGGGCACTCTCGCAGTCTGTCGGAGGCAGCCGGGATGTGATGGAGGAGAAGGGACCAAACAACTGTCTGCTTCGTTCCGCAGTTTCAGGACCGACATCGCCTGGGCTGGAGCAAACGCTGCAGGCGCCACGAACCACACAGAGGCTTGAAGACGTCTCCCTAATGCCCATCGCCACTCCCACCCCCTTCCTTTAGTTAAGCTCGGATAAGGGTGCTGTTAAAAGAGGGTCCCATCGTATTTCCCAGCCGGGACCACAGAAGCATCAAGCATAGAAACCCAAGAACTAAGAAAAACGGGACAAACTCTCTTACTGCAAGGAATGGTACCCCATGTGGCCCTCACGTACTTCTCCCATGTATACCTTCCTTGGTGAGGTTTCTTTTCTCTCTCCTCGTTCTTTCTGGCCAGTTAAGCTCAGCCAGCTCTAACTGCACATCTACTATGTGCCAGATCCTACGCTGAGCCCTGGGCTACAGAGAACATTACGTCAACCTTGCCTTGGATGAGCTCACTGTCCAGGGCGGAAGCTGGGCTGCAAAGTCATCTGAGAGGTGCCCAGATGCAACTCGGATGCCTGGCACCACAGAGGAAAGTGTCAGCCAGGTGCGCCTGGAGTCTCATTACCGGGCTCTGAGCTCAATGGACTTAAGCAAGATGATCCATCCAGCTGAGGATCAAAGCGACGCCACCTCGTTTCCTCACCAAGGGTGTCTTTGGCAACGGCAACGCTGCACGGGGCTCAGTGGAATCAGATCTCAGAGGGGATTAAAGCACATGCTCTTTCATTCCACAAGACACCTGCCCAGCGCCCGGGTGTCAGGGAGAGGTGCGTTGAACCAGGCAGGGGTAGGGAGGAGCAGTTTCTTCCAGCTACAGACAGCCCCGGGAAGTGCCCAGGGAAGGACTAGGCCATCCATATGGACGGTGTCGGGAGGGACGGGTAAGGATTGGAAAGGAGGAAGAGAGGACAGGAGAGACAGGGAGGGGACAGGGAGGGAGAAGAGAGAGGAAGGAGGAAGAAAGAAGGTGGGAGGGAGAGAAGGGTGTGTGGGCGCCGTCTCTGCAAGTGGACAGAAGTGACATCAGGAGGCACTTTGGGCTCTGAGTGACCCTGCTGAGTTCCAGCATTTTCTGGGCACTAAAGCCTGAGTTTGTTCAGCTGACCTGGCCAAGGGCAGGTAAACTCTAGGCACGATGCCCACCACCTGCTATGCCGTCGACAGCATGCTGCTTGGAAGGGCATTCCAAGGCTGGGGACAGAGCGCGCCCGCCACACGCTGGGGTGGACCTCTGGGTCACCCGCCAATGCCAGCAGTCATGATAAGTTGCTTCCCGGGACAGTGGCTTTCTTCACCCGCAGTCCAGAGGTGGGGGGCTCTTTGTGGAGGTCGGCGGTGCTCAGAGCATCTGTATGCTCCTGCACACGGAAGTGGAAGGGGAGCAACCCTATCAGTCTCCAGGTTTTTTTTCAACTCTGATTTCCTCGTCAGTGAGATCTCCAGGCCTAGCAAGGACTACGGAACACCCCACGGCCTGTTTCAGCTCCAAAGAGGGGCTTCTTTGTTCATTCATTTTGAAAATCAGATTTATTGAACTATAACTTGCCTACGGTCAGTTTTGACAAATGTATATAGCATATAATAACTAGCACAACCAAAACATGGGATGTTCATCCCAAAAAGCAACCCCCACCCCACGCCAACCCAACTCTTTCAGTACTAACTGCAGGCAGACATTCCCCTCCATCGGGGAGAACGGTGCAATTTTTTACTTTCCTTTTTGGACCTTTGCGCTCGTCCAGAATCAGTGACGACATCGCTGAAGACTTTTGTCACTACTATATCCAGGAGGGCAGAGAATAAGCCTGGCTTTGCCCTCTGCTCTCCCCGTAGGACCCAGCAGAATATAACCTGTGACGCTTTAGTGACTTGTAGTAAATAGTTGTTAAATAAATGGAGGAGAAATGTATAGACTTGATCTTAGATTCATTTAAAGATTAGACAAAGCAGTCATTCATCACCAAAAAGGACTAGTTTTGTTTTGTTTTGTTTTTTCCTAATTTACCGGGGCAGAAACTGAGGCTCAGAAAGGCTGAGAATGGCAACCACTGTCCGCCTGACGCCTAAACCCATCCAGGCCTTCCGCCTATGCCTCACTGCCCTCTCTCATTTCTGCAAATTCCAGCAAGTGCCCCACAGCGAGCCAGCCGCTATTCCACGCTTGCGTCTCCTGGAGAGCCAGTCACATTCCCAGTAACCTCTGGCTCCTGAGCTGCTTTCAGCCTGTTGGGCCAAGAATCTTCCATCCGGCAGTCACTGTTAGTTTCTGTAATTTTAATGAAGAAGGGCCGCTCCCCCTTGGTTCCCAGTCTTTAAACTCTTGAATTTTAATAACCAATTCCACTGATGATTTACAAATTTCAAAGCAGGAATTAGCAGAAAATTCCATATTTCATAGATGCTGAATTGGACTATTATCTCCATGTAGCAGGTGCCAATTTCCTACCGAATGGTGAAATGCCATAATTACCTGCAGGATTCCATTCAAATTCTAAAAGTAGATAAATAACCAATGGGAATATCATTTATTCATTAGAATGGGAAAGAAAGAGGAAATGTTGCCCTGTGCATGGCTGCAATGAGGTTGCCTTGCCAGGGAATGCCCGCTCACCGGTGTGGCGTGGAGGATTCTAGATTCATTAAGCGTTCGGGTCAGCAGGAGAGAGGAATTTCCATTAAACACCTGAACAGGCGAGATAACGGGGCTACCAACTGAGAGGCTAGCGTGAAATGTGGTGGCGCCTTCTTATTTTTCTTGCAGTGGGGAGAAAGACACATATCAGAAACCACTGGAAAACCACCTGAGACTTCATGCTTCCCATCGCGTGTCCCCTGCATGACCGTCCAGCGCTCCTTGCCCAACCCATGTTTCTTCTTGCTCCTGCCGGCACAAACACCCTGTGGGCTCACCGGGGCATCTCTGCCTTCATAGCTCTCCCTATGTCCCTTGAAAAGATGTCCCCTGCCTCTGATGAGACAGGTTATGTAGTTCATCCCCATACTCCTGAGCTTCATATGCTACCCTCGGAGGCAGGGAACCTTCAGCCTCTTTACTGCGGACTCAGACAACTGAGGTTCAAATCGTGGCCTTCCTACGCAATCTGGTCTGTTTCCCCTCTGTGAAATGGGGACAACCATGGTACCCACGGTCTAAGGCTGTGTGAGAACTGAGACACCGCGGGTAAGGGTTTAGCACAGTATCTGGCGAGGAGTGCTGAGTAAACGTTACCTGGTCAATATGGTGGTGGTGGTGGTACTGGTGGTGATGGTGATGATGATGGTGGTGGTGGCAGGAATGGTGATGATGATGATGGTGGTAGGAATGGTGGTGATGGTGGTGCTGGTGATGATGATGATGGTGGTGGTGGCAGGAATGGTGATGATGATAGTGGTAGGAATGGTGGTGATGGTGGTGATGATGATGATGATGGTGGTGGTGATGGTGGTGATGATGATGATGATGGTGTGGTGGCAGGCATGGTGATGATGATGGTGATGATGACGATGATGGTGGTGTTATTTCATAGATGCTGAATTGGACTATTACCTCCATGCAGCAGGTACCAATTTCCTATCGAATGATGGAATGCCCTAATTATCTGCAAGATTCCATTCAAATTCTAAAAGTAGATAAATAACCAAAGGGAATATCATTTACTCATTAGAATAGGAAGAAAAGAAGAAATATCACCCTGTTCATGGCCGCAACGAGGTTGCCTTCTCCTCCCCAAGGAGGGAAACAGTTAAACGTGCTGGTCGAGTTCCAGACCTTGACAGGATCGCAGACCACCCGCGGTTCCAGTGAGTGTGCAGCCCGAGGTGTCCAGTGGCATCCAGCCCCCTGTCCGCCGTGGACCTGCTCAGGTGACAGGGCTGGCCAGCTCCACTCTAGGCTCACAGGCAAATACTCGCTCTGTCTACCTGCCTTTCTCGGTCCTTTTCCTCAGGCATGAGGGCATGCCGCCTTTTGCACTAAATAATTCCCAAGGATCAGGTCTGGACGTTTGAAGGAAAAAAGCAGAACAAGCCTCTTGGTCAGCTTGTCTTCGAGGCCACACAGGCCCATCTAGTGGTGACGGGCACTGTGAACTGGCCAGAGTGGCGACCACTATACCCTCCTTTGAGTGTCTCCTTCCTCTACTGCTGAGGCCAGAAGCCTAAACATGAAATTCTCCAGACACATTTACAGGTAAATTCTGCATGCGATTTAGGTCCTCTGATCAGATGCGCCATGTGATACCCAGATTGGAAATAAGTTGAGTCTGGATGCAGGCAGGACACGAGGTGCCCCCTTTGTAGGTGCGGACTGGGACCAAAGCACAGTGGTCCTGCTACGGCAGCCGCTGGACGTGCTGGCTTCTGCCGGGAGGAGGAATATAGCTTTCCTTCCTCACCACGTAGCAGCATGCGGCTCTTGGGGCTGGGATTTGTTCCCTCAAAACAGCCAAGGGTCTGGCGCTTCTCCTTCCCATTTTAAGTCCCTAAAACCTTGTCACTCATTAATCCTAACACTGGGATAAACCAGCTAGAGTGGTATCTGGTGTCTAAACTGAACCCTAATTGATACATGAGCAGAAAAATGAAAATGCCCTTCATGCGGCCCAAGCAATTACCTGAGTTTGTGGCTAATTTATTCCTCACTTGAGACCTTAAGTAGAAAAGATATAGGGAAGCTAAGATGCAAATGATCTTGGGGTCCCTGGACAAACATCATTAATATAGCTTTTTGTGGGATACAGCAGGTCTCAGTTCCCACGTGCCTGTCTCAGAGTCTCCACGCTGAGTGTGATTTTAAAGTTTATGTCCCCTAAAAGCAAGCCATCTACCCACCAGATGCTCAAGCACAGAACCATAATCCATTTCTTGGCTGGAACAAAACCTAGCTGTGCAGGACTCACTGAGGAATTGCAAAGAGAGTTCCAATTCTGCAGCCTTCAAGAGAAACTTCGGACTTGCTCACGTATTTTGCTCCCAGCTCTGATTAAGAACTTAAGCTCCAGGTATGATGCATCTCTATGTTCCTATCCCCATTTGACAGAGGACAAATTGAAGCTTAGAAGCCTAAGTCACTTGCCCAAGGACACACGGCTGGTAGGAGACAGAGTTAGGTCTTGGCAATCTCCACAGCCTATGTTCGGTTGTCCCAGCCTTGGGTGACAGCAAGCATTCAAGACACGTCACTGCCTCCTGGCCCTGCTGCCCTGCAGGTGGGCCCTGGAAGTACTAGGATGGCTTCAGAGGTCTCACCTGTCCAGGGAGGCATTTGGCAGGAGCCAGGGCTAGGCAGGTAAAGGTCAACCTGTCCTTGGGTGTCACCATCAGTTGAAGGTGAGAGGTGACACTGTGTTTGGGTGTCCACGGGGAGAGGTTTTGACAGGTACAGAATCTGGCCTGGATGGGCAGACTCAGGAGTGATCTCGGAGCTGTGCCGGAGGTGAGCAGGGAGGAAGGGGGGCCCACGGCACACGCTAGTGGGCAGCTCATCAGGAGCCTCGTGCGGAGCTGCCTGCGCCTGGAAGGAATCTTGTTTCAAGGGCCCCAGCCCACAGGGAGTGGAAGGACAGCCAGAAGCCCAAAGACGGAGAGTCCCAGAAGATTCTACCACGGCACCCCAGGAAGCCAGCAGCCCTACGCATGCCAGGAGCAACAGCTGGAGAGGAGAAACGGCACGGGAGAGAGCGTTGTCCCACCTTTTCCTCCTGCTTAGCCACAGGGACCCTCACCGCCCCACGGAACCTGCCAGGTGGGCAGGGGAGATGTTTGTCCCCAACTCCCCCCAGGGAATCCCACCTGGTGCAGAAGTCTTGCCTTGGGCTGAGGTGCCAACCAACCCCTTCACACACACAGACGTCTCCATCGGATCGCTCCTGTGCTCATAGGAGTTTCTGCTTAGGAACTTTCAACTGAAGAGCTTCTGACCAGTATGAGTCAAAAATGAATTTCATCCATGTTGTCACCTGGCAGGATTTCTTTCCTTTTTTAAGGCTAAATGATACTCGTGTGTGTGTGTGTGTGTGACATTTTCTTTATCCATTCATCTGTGGATGGACACGTAGGCTGTTTCAGTGTCGCGGCTATTGTGAATAATGCTGCAATAAACATGGCGTGTTGATGTCCCTTTGAAATAGTCATTTTATTTCCTTCGGGTGTATGTCCATAGTGGGATTGCCAGATCAAGTGAAATAAGCCAGACACAGCAAGACAAAATGACACATGATCTCACTTATCTGTGGAATCTAAAAAAGTTGGACTCATACAAACAGAGAGTAGAACCGTGGTCACCAAGGGCGCGGGGGTAGGGAGAGTGGGGACATGCTGGTCGAAGGTACAAACTCTCAGTTATATGAGGACCGTCAACCAGGGTGACTGTAGTTAATCCTACTGTATTGTGTGTGTGTGAAAGCCGCTAAGAGAGCAGATCTAAGTACTCTTACTCCCCACTACAAAACGGAAGCTATGGGGAGGCGATGATGTGTTCACCAGACTGGTGAGTATTTTGCAACATACACATCCGTCAAAGCATCACACCCTGTATCCTAAATACACACCACTGTCACTTGTCAGCCATTCTTCCACAAAGCCGAGGGTGGGGGAGTACAGTTAGTCTTCACCTTGGGGTTTGAATTCAGGGCCAGATACAAGAGTGGGACACCTACGTGGCCTTGGGAAAGTCCCCAACCTTTCTGAGCCTCAGTTTCCTTCACTGTAAAATGACAATCAAAATCGTATCAATCTTATCGGATTACTGGGAGAAGCAAGTGACTCTGCCTGAGCACGCTTAGCAGAGCACCTGACACCCAGAAAGGGCTCACGCATGTCACCCCCACCGTTTGTCATTGTTGCTACTGTTGCCACGATTGCCCCTGAGACACAAAGTCCACAGGAGGAGCAAAAGGTTCAATTTGCAAAAGGGCATAGCATGGCAGTACCCAGCACATGACATCATTGTTATCATTGACAATATTAAAATATTCGTACTAATCATGTGTCACATACTAGCAATAATAATTACTGTGTTATTGGTCATAATACCTATAGTTATTAGTGTGGCTAATAACACAATATAAGCCTTGATAATAATATAACAGTGTTCGTGTCCAGATCAAGGGCGAAGCAGACAGGGAGGTGTGGAGTGGAGCCACACCTGGGGCCACTCCCTCTGGGCTGCAGCCGTGGATGAGGACGTGGCCCTGGCTGACCTCCAGGCACGGGGCTGGCCCCACAAGTAGGGCCTCTGGGAGTGCAGGCGAGCGGGTCAGAGAAGGTCACGGTCCTGGCACACCAGAGGAGACCTCGGCAGCAGAGGGGTCGTCATCTGAGACCCCGGTCGTGGAGGAGGTTTAGGCGAATCGGGCCGTTCAGCAGTACTTAATTCAGTGAGGGCCGGTCATAGCACGGTTCGTGAAAAGAAGGTCAGCCCTAACAAATCTGGTTGAATTTTCTGAATACATCCCAGAATTGGGAGACAACGGTGCCATAATGGGCAATTTATCTGCATTTCAGGGAGGCATCTGATCTAGAATGACAAAACTGATTGATTCGCGAAGGCCAATATGGCACTTTAGGGACGGGAAATTAAACAGGGACGGAGGAGTTTAAATCAGAGAAACCTATTCTCCCTGAAGAAAAAGCCTTCTTCTTTTTGAAAAGTAAGGTGGAAAAAATGAAAAGGAGTCTGGGAGAAGCAGGACTCGGGTTTGGGCGGAAGACCACGGAATGGAAAGGCCCACTTTTAACAGAGAGACCCTCTGGTGGCCAAGTTCAAGCGTCTGATTTTGCAGGGATGTCGTGACGCTGGCAAAGGGCGCGACTCTGTACTGAGGAATCAGCCCCACCCGCAGCCAGCCTGCCAACCCCAGCAGCCTCCTCCTGCCAGGGGCAGGGAACCCAGAGCCCTGGCAGCCTCACCAGCCCGATGGGGCAGAAGGCGGCTGGCAGCGGCACCCTCAGGCAGCATGAGCTCTACACAGGTGGTGATGGTGGGGCCAAAGACGTGCCGATGGCTCTGCCACGTGCCGGTCACTGTGTGACTGTGCACCTTGCATTGCCTCTGAGTCTTCCTGTGTGGACAGAGGAGATCCTATGGTCATCCTTGCAGGCTCGAGGGAAAGGCCCACAGAGAGACCCTTGGTGATGGAAACTCATCTTATTAATAAGATATCATAGGCAAGGTAGCGAACACCACAAGGAAGTATCTTGGGGTGTTCATCATCCAGCACCCCACCCTCTGCGGCAGCGTGTAGCAGGCCTCATGGAGGATGCCCCAAACATCTTATTAGTGTTACAGACAAAGAGGGAGCTCTACGCCCTCACTCTGCACAGGCACCTCCCGAGGGAAAGCATTGATCAGACTGGGTTTCCCCACCCAGCGTGGGGCATTCTCACTGGGCAGGGTCTGAGCAGAGACACGATCCAGTGCGTTGGCCCCTGCCAAGACCCAGCTATACACGCTTCCCTTCCAGCGCCACGTCAACCACACTGATTTCACTCCAGGTACGTGGCAGGGATCGCAGAGACTCTGCGAGGACCGTGGGCAAAGTAAGAGAAAGGCTTTTCCTGAACCATTCTTTGGAGCAGTGACCTGAGCACAGTCCCAAGGGCAGGATGGGACCCAAAATAGAGCCTGTGTCTGGGGCAGGTGTCAGAGAGGGTGAGCCGGGGCCCTTGCCCTCCATAAAGGCTCGGTGGAACTGTCTCTTAGTTTGAGATGAGGCAAGCCTGGGAGCACGATGCAAATCCCAACATTCTGTCTTTCCATGACAGGATGGGGGAGCGAAATGCATTCGAGCAGTGGGCAGTCTACACACGCACACACGCGCACACACACACGTGTGCAAATGGCTTTGCCAACATTGCAAGCAGTAAACCAACACTCTTTTCCTTTGAATTTGAACACTTCAAAACACTTTTCAAACAAGAATCTATTTCAAAAGGGAAAGAATGTGAAGTAGCTTACTCGAGTTCTTTAAAGAGATGCCCAGGTAGGAGCTACTTTGCTGTAAAGAAGGCAATGGTGCCAGGCCCAGTCCAGTCCCGGACTTGTGACTCGGGTGGCCCACAAGGCTGCCACCGTCTTCTCCATGGCTTCCTGTGGGCTGTCTGTCCAATCTCAGACTGAAGGTGTCAAAATTGGACTCGGACGCCATCCAGCCCACATCCTGCCATGGCAGACTGCCTCGTGGCAGTCACTGCACCTGTCCCATCCCTCTCAGCACATCCCCCGTGATGAGGATCCTGCTGTGGTCCTCCCACGTTGCGGATGAACACACTGAGGCAGGAGGAATGGGCAAGTGAGAAGAGTGGTCTAGCCATTCAGTGTGGATGGATCTAGGGCACAAGGAAGAGATGGGAGAAGCCAATGCTGGATCTCCTGCCAATCAGGCCGCCAGAGATTGGAAAGACAGTCCTGGGTACATTCGTTCAACCACCACAACTGGGAGATTTGAACGTGGACCAAATCCACGTTCAATGAACAAACAGAGAAGAGGAGCGGCAAATCGACAAAGTATGGTGAGACCTTCCACATAAGGAAACACGGGATAAAACGAGAGCTGATGGAAGAGTTAAATGGTGGGGAGGGGGAATTGGGTCTTGGGAGATTGCTCAGAAGGAGCAGCATTTAAGATGTTCAAGCTGAGACGTGACGGATAACTAGAAGTACGCCTGGTAAGGAGAATTCCAAGCATGGAATGGCATCAATGAAGCCTTAAGTTGGGAAAGAGCGAGGTGTGTTTGAGAAAGTCCACACCTGGGGCGAGGCCACCTGGGAGTCTACACGTCAGATGCTGACTCACAGCCGTGATGCTATTGTGGGGACTTTTTCCAAAGATTCCACCAACGAGATACCCACCTGGGACCAAACTGAGGCTCAATACAGGCCCCAGGTACCATCTGTCTGTGAATTCCCCCCTTGATGCCGCAGGGGCACCTGGACATGGGGATGGATGGTCGCCATGAGTCTAATTGTATCTGATTCCTACTCAGCAAGCGTGCGCGGAACAGCCCAGCAGAGCCCTTGACTAATGACTTTCAAATATAATTAAAAACATATTTCAATAGAAAGCACATTGCCAAGTCTATACCAGCAAAGTGAAATTAACCTTCAAACGATACTGGGACAACAGTGAATCGCCAGGGTTTGTAAGAGATTAGATACACTGTAGCCTAATTATGTTACAATAACTCACCTCATTAATCTCCAAGGAAACAATAACGACAACAGTTAAATACTGTAATTAACAAATCCTATTTCAAACTTGATTTTAATTTTATAGGACTTGGTAATATTATCCAATGTAACTATGGAAAAGACACAATGTCAGTAGAGCTACCCAGTTCTTTAAGGGCTTTTGGCTAACAGAGCCCAATACCTCAGACTTACGATTATGCCGAGCGGGGCCTCTGCTTAGAATGCAACCCACACTGCAAAAATATCATGCCATGAGGTCAAGACGCCACATACTGTCAAGACCTCCTAGGTGGTCTCTTCTCTCAACAACAAGGGGCATAAAATCACATTTGTGTTCGTCTTCCTATATTTAAAAGCAGTGAATCTCGCGCTTGGTCCTCTGTTCAGGGCTTGTTTAGTGTTGGGATGCTCTAGCTGCAAGTCCTCTGCAAAGGTTCCGTGGGTAGGGTTGTGACAGGTTGGACGATCAAGGGCAGGTAACAGAATAAAAACCCAAATGGCATGATCATCTCAATAGATACAGAAGAAGCAACTGAAAAAACCCAACAAACTTTCATGATAAAAAACACTCGATAATCCAGGAACAGAGAACTTTTTCAAAATGATAAAGGGAATCTATGGAAACACCTACAGGTAGCATCGTACTTCACGGTGAAAGACAGAATGTTTTCTCCCTAAGATCAGAGACAAGACACAGATGTCCACTCTCACCTCTCCTATTCAACATTATTCTGGACGGTCAAGCCAGGGCAATTAGGCAAGGAAAAGAAATGACAGGCACCCAGATTGGCAAGGAAGAGTAGAACTATCTCTGTTCACAAATGATGAAATCTTGGATTATAAAAAGCCAGAACGAGCCCAGAGCAGTGGCTCACGCCTGTAATCCTAGTACTCTGGGAGGCCAAGGCGGGAGGATCACTCAAGGTCAGGAGTTCAAAACCAGCCTGAGCAAGAGCGAGACCCCGTCTCTACTAAAAAATAGAAAGAAATTAGCTGGACAACTAAAAATACACATAGAAAAAATTAGCTGGGCATGGTGGCGAATGCCTGTAGTCCCAGCTACTCGGGAGGCTGAGGCAGAAGGATGGCTTGAGCCCAGGAGTTTGAGGTTGCTGAGAGCTAGGCTGACGCCACGGCACTCCAGCCTGGGCAACAGTGTGAGACTCTGTCTCAAAAAAAAAAAAAAAAAGCCAGAATGATTCACACACAAAAAGAAACCATTAGAACTAATAAACAAGTTAAGCAAGGTTACAAGATGTAAGATCAATTTGCAAAAGTCAGTTGTATGTCTTTACACTAGCAATGAACAGATTGAAAATGAAATTAAGAAAACAATTTCCTTTACAATAGTATCAAAAAGAATAAAATACTTAGGAATAAACTTTTAACAAAAGAAACATAAAATGGGTGCATGGAAAACTATTAAACATAATTGAAAGAAATTTAAAAGGGCCTAAATAAAAGAAATTCCATGTTTACCAATTGGAAGAATTAATACTAAGATTAAAATGCCAGTATTTCTACAAAGCTACAGTAATGAAGACAGTATGGTACTTGCCTAAGGACCGACATATAGAGATTAATGGAATAAAACTGAAAGTCCATAAATGAACCATTATATTTATGGTCAATTGATTTTTGACAGGGGTATAAAGACCATTCAATGAGTAAAGAATTGTCTTCTCAACAAATGACGTTGGCACAACTTGATAGTCACGTACAAAAGAATGAAGTTGGACCTCCTTTCCCCATACTTAAAAATTAACTCAAAATTGGCCGGGCACGGTGGCTCACGCCTGTAATCCTAGCACTCTGGGAGGCCGAGGCGGGTGGATAGCTCAAGGTCAGGAGTTCAAGACCAGCCTGAGCAAGAGTGAGACCCCGTCTCTACTATAAATAGAAAGAAATTAATTG
>CAUYRT010069195.1:0-11867 GCA_963574885.1 Lepilemur ruficaudatus | reverse complement strand
TTGCTACGGGCAGGATAGCCTCTTTTTGTTTTTTGTTTTTTGTTTTTTTTGAGACAGAGTCTTACTGTGTTGCCCGGGCTAGAGTGCCGTGGCGTCAGCCTAGCTCACAGCAACCTCAAACTCCTGGGCTCAAGCGATCCTCCTGCCTCAGCCTCCCGAGTAGCTGGGACTACAGGCGTGCGCCACCATGCCCGGCTAATTTTTTCTATTTTTGGTAGAGATGGGGTCTCGCTCTTCCTCAGGCTGGTCTTGAACTCCTGAGCTCAAACAATCTGCCCACCTTGGCCTCCCTGAGTGCTAGGATTACAGGTGTGAGCCACTGCACCTGGCCGGTCTCTTATTTTTAAACAGCTTTATTGAGGTACAGTTTACATACCATACAATTCATACATTTTAAGTGTAAAATTCAGTGATTTTTGAGTATATTCACAGAGTTGTGTAACCATCACCACAATTCAATTTTAAAATATTTCCGGCCGGGCGCGGAGGCTCACGCCTGTAATCCTAGCACTCTGGGAGGCCGAGGCAGGAGGATTGCTCGAGGTCAGGAGTTCAAGACCAGCCTGAGCAAATGCAAGACCCCGTCTCTACTAAAAATAGAAAGAAATTAATCGGACAACTAAAAATATATAGAAAAAATGAGCCGGGCATGGTGGTGCATGCCTGTAGTCCCAGCTACTCAGGAGGCTGAGGCAGGAGGATCGCTTGAGCCCAGGAGTTTGAGGTTGCTGTGAGCTAGGCTGACGCCACAGCACTCACTCTAGCCTGGGCAACAGAGCGAGACTCTGTCTTAAAATAAATAAATAAATAAATAAAACATTTCCATCACCCCAAGAAGGTCCCTCATGGCCATCGGAAGTCACTCCCCATTCCCACCCTTAGTCTCAGACAACCACTAATCTACCTCTGTCTCCCTGAAGTTGCCTTTTCTGGGCATTTCATATAAATGGAATCATACAATATGGGGTCTTTTGTGTTTGGCTTTGATTGCCTCTCAATACAGAAGTCTGCTCAGTTAAAACTCTTGAATCATTTCCCATCATTCCCATTCAAACACATCACATTACCGTTCAAGGTCCTTCATGAAGGTCTAATGCCTGACCTTGCTCTTGAACCTTTATCGTTTCCTAACGTACACCACGCACTGATTCTGGCCTCCATGCTTTTGTGCCCGTGGTTCCCCCAAATAGAATGTCCTTATGCTGCCCCTAAGCAGGCATTGCCTCTGCTATGTCAACATCCCATTCCCCAAATTCTGCTCACCACTTCCACAGCTACAAGCACTTTGCACCTTGCATGTGCTTTGTTCATCATCACCTCACATTGCATCCCAAGTAGCCACATGCACAGGTTTCCTAGCTAGACCGTCAGTTCCTTGAGGGCAGAGACTCCATGCTTTTCATCTCTGTGACCCCACGTTGGCAGAAGATCCTGGCACCATAAATGTTTGTTAAACCAAACAGAACTGCATAAGACTCAGTCCAGAAACTGCCCTCGAGGAGCTCACAGTTTCGTGAGGGAGAAAATAATCCATGCATCAGCCAAGCTACATTTACGGAGGCCCCACTGTGCGATGCTGGGAGGAAGGACAGAGTGAAAAAGACGAGGCATGATGCCTGTTCTCTTGGAACTTACAATCGAGTGGAGAAGATACACTTGCCACAGAACAGGCTGCAATGCCACACATTACATAGTCAAATGGTAGATGGAATTCAGGAAAAGGGGGAAGTGATCATTGTTGGGACCCTTGGAGAAAGCATCATGGAGAAGGAATTCGAGGGTAGGAGGGCCGGAGGATTTGGACAGGAGTGGGAAATGTACAGAGCGTTCTTAGATGGCAGTGAGACAGTGGCCTGAGCAATATCTTGGGTCAGAGGAAGAATGGTTTGGAAGATAGAGACCTGGGAGGCCAAGAAATCAGTTTGGCAGAGGGCAGTGACTTCATCCAAAAGAGTGATAAGACCTGAACTAAAGCTCTATCAGTAGGAAAGGTTAGGCAGCTGGAGTAGCATTTCCAGATGTAGCAAATAGAAATACAGGACACAATGCAAGGGACGCAAGGGACATACTTAAATGAAAAAACTGTTGTGTTTCTAAAATTCAAATTTAACTGGGCATCCCTGCATTTTATCTGACATCCCTACACTGGTAGAGAGCAAGGTTGGGCCAAACTGGGAAAGTCTTGAATGCCACGCTACAGTGCTGACTCTGTGCCCTGGGGGTAATGAGAAGCCACTGGAGGGTTTTAACTCGAGGACAGACAGGATCAGATATGTCTTTTAGAAAGAAGGCTCAAGCCTGGGCCACACAGTGAGACCCCATCTCTACAAAAAATTAGCCAGACATGGTGGCATCCGCCTGTAGTCCCAACTACGTGGGTGGCTGATGTGGGAGGATCGCTTGAGCCCAGGAGTTTGAGGCTGCAGTGAGCTATGATGGGGCCACTGCACTAGCCTGGGTGACAGAGTGAGACCCTGTCTCAAAAAAGAAAGGAAGGGAGGGAGGGAGGGAGGAGAGAGAGAGAGAGAGAGAGAGAGAGAGAGAGAGAGAGAGAGAAAGAAAGAAAGAAAGAAAGAAAGAAAGAAAGAAAGAAAGAAAGAAAGAAAGAAAGAGAAAGATGGCTCAGATAGCAGCAAGGAGAATGGGTTGCTGGAAGGAATAAATCTGCAGGTTGTGACAGTGACTCGGGACAGAGGATCAGGGCATAAGCCATGGCAGAGGAGGTGGGCATAGAGAAGAGAGTGGATGCAGGAGCAACTCAGCTCAAATCAGATGATGCTACCTTAGTGACAAGTGCAGGGTGGCGGAGTAGGGCACGGGGATGTTGCCTGCAGGGGGAGCAGCCGCCAGATAGGGGCTGGGCCTAGCGAGCTGTGAGTTGCCTTACTGCCTCCTGCTGTGCAAGGGAAGGCGGTGAGCCTGAGCAACTGCCATGGCCAAAACCCCTCCCAGGCTTCTCCCCAGCCAGTCAGTCCTGTACACTTCCCTTTCTCTGGGGTCCCGGCACCAGTCCAGAGCACACAGTGTTCTCCCAAGCAGATGCAAGCATTCTGGGCTGGGTGAATCACTGTCCCTGGCCAGAACGACCTGCCTGTCGGGGCAGAAACCAGGCAACCCCAAAGGACGTGCTAACGGGGCCTCCCGTGCATACTCTTACAGAAAGGTTCACACTAGGGAAACAACAGGTGCCAAAACAATGCTGACCTTGTCCGGGGTGAAAGAGATGCCCCATCTCAGCCCTGTTGGCCAGGAGTATCTAGAACATTCTCCTAGCTCAAGCCTAGCACTCCTTGGGAATGTAAGAGCCAAGAAGGCAGAACCTGTTTCTGCGTGATTTGCTCCACCGTAGCCCAGATGCTGGGGATAAGCTCTAGTTCCATCCTGGTCTGTGGGTGCTTGCACGTGGGTCTTCACATGGCCTGGGCAGGGACAGGAGGCGGATAGCAGGCACAGGAGGCTGATAGCAGGGAAGGACTCTTCCCCATAGGCTGCAAAGGCCGGGTTAGAATGTTCTCAAGATCCTTGCTGTGGCCGGGCGCGGTGGCTCACGCCTGTAATCCTAGCACTCTGGGAGGCCGAGGTGGGCGGATAGCTCAAGGTCAGGAGTTCAAGACCAGCCTGAGCAAGAGCGAGACCCCGTCTCTACTATAAATAGAAAGAAATTAATTGGACAACTAAAAAAATATATATATATGTAAAAAATTAGCCGGGCATGGTGGCACGTGCCTGTAGTCCCAGCTACTTGGGAGGCTGAGGCAGAAGGATCTCTTGAGCCCAGGAGTTTGAGGTTGCTGTGAGCTAGGCTGACGCCACGGCACTCTAGCCCGGGCAACAGAGTGAGACTCTGTCTCAAAAAAAAAAAAAAAAAAGATCCCTGCTGTCTTTCTCTAAGATCTAGAGACACAGTGGTCCCTCAGGGCCTGTGATGGAGTTGCCAGAACCTTCCTTGGTAACTTCTGGAGTCATTAAGCAGTCAGTGGGGAGACTGCTTAGTACAGTGGTTAAGGACAGTGGCTCTACACTCAGATGGATCTGAGTTCTAGGCCTCACTCTCCCTTCACTAGCTGTAGACCTTGGACAAGTTACTCAACCTCTCTGAGCCAGAATTTCTACTACTGAAGTGTAAAATGGTGATAATACTGGTGCTTGAAAGGTAATAAGCATTTAGCCTTGCAGCTGGCATTTAGTGAGCATTCAATAAATGTTAGCTGCTACAATTATCCCCCTTTGACTTTATGCCCCTCATCTCTTGGTTTTCCTCATCCCTCACAGATTCTTTTTCCCAAGATCACAGCTCAGGACCATCCCCTTCAGGCCACCGTTGCCTGGCCACAGAGCCCTCTCCAAGGATCCTTCTTGGGGATCTCAGTCCTTGCTCCACAGATGCGGGTTCTCAGGGCCTCTCATCCTGATTCACAGCCACTTGCCCTCTATGCCTCAGCCTTTGCCTTTTCTCTCTTGTGCCATTGTTGAAAAGGAGCCAGAGACAGAGGGCAAAGGGCAGGGCCAGAGAGCAAGGCGACTAGCCCGGGCGGGGCAGAGGAGATACTGAGAGTCTGTCCTGTCAGCACTTTTTCCATGTGGGGCGGCAGCCACCACAGGACTGGGCTCTCTGAGAATGTCCAACCCCGATCTTGTGCAAAGCTGGGCTGCCCCTAGGCCACAGCCCCCTCCTCAAAAGGCTTTCTGATCTCTTGGGTGGAAGGAAGGAACAAGAACCTCAAAGAGCTCAAAGGGTCCCCTCCCACGTATGCCTCTCCACGGCCCCCTCAGTTCAGCCTGTCTCTGCCACCCTCGATTGCTCTCTTGCAGGCGCCTGCGTGTCCTGACTCACACCACGTACTGAAAACACAAGTGGCAAAGCTAGTCTTGAAAAGAGAGGGGGTCCCGAAGGTGACCTGGTCACCAGAGGCGTTTGTTTGCTCTCCAAACTGCACACCAGGTCTCCAAAGTCAATTACTTTCCCCTGCACCTCAGAGGAGTTACGAAGAGCAAGTGTGAAAATGTCCCTAGTGCTAAATCAATTAGGATCTCCTCCGCAATCAAGCCCTTGATTTAACACCACCTTCATTTCCCAGCTTTTACAGCACCTTCTAGGTAGAATCTCATTAACTTCTTTCCAATCTCTAGGAAAAAAGGGAAGCAAGCACTTGAGAAAAAGAGGACACAAACAACTGCATTCAAGCCGACTTCACAGAGAAAATAGGTAGTTGGGGGGGAATAGAGATGTTGTGCTTAAAACATCTGGGAAACGGTATCAGTCCTTTAAAAAGCACGGCCGGCTGGGGGAGCCTTTCCATTGGCCTCGCCCAGCTGTCTCCCTCCCACTCAGAACGAAATGTTCTGTCTTTTTGCGGTTATAACCTCTTTTCCCTTGGAATGACTTGCCACGTCTGGACCTTGAGCCGGGCTGCTGCTCTAAGTCGCTCTCACGCAATAATAAATTACCCAGGAGGCCCCGGGGCGAGCTCTCCTCCCCGCCCCCGCCCACTTTCTTCCCCTCCCTGTCCTCCTCGTCCCACTCTGTAAAGTCACTGTGGTTGGTTCTTAGGCGGCGACCAAGCCCATGCGGAGCCGCATCACTGGCCTGTGGCCCTCCCCGCCCCCTGTGGCCCGCAGCACATGTCTCCCCACGCTGCCCGGCGGCTGGGAAGCCGGGACATGTGGGCCTCCTTGTGGCCGCCGGACGAGGGCGGGGCGGGGACGCTTCGCCCTGCCTGGGGCTCTGGCGAGTTCCGGGTGACTGGAGTGGGGACAAGAGGCACTAAGGGAGGATGTGAGTTCTTTAGATTTTCCAAACGCCTCTGATACATGTCCTCACTCCAAGCTGCTCAAGAAAACAAAACAAGCTCCACTAATAAGTGACAGAGGGAGACGTGGGGGAGGCGACGTTTGGCCTCAGAGTCCCAGAACTAGAGCGGGGGTGAGACAGTGGGCAAGGAGGAGGTGGAGAGGCGGGTTTGGAGCAGAGCAGGGGTCAGATGCCTCAGGGCCCACCCAGGCAGGTAAGGGGACAGGGGAAAGTGATCACGGGTGTAATGCAGTGGTTCTCAAACTTGACTGCAAATTAGAATCACCTGGGGGGGTGCCTTTTACCAATCCTGATGCCCAGGCCTCACCCCACACCAAAGTCATCAGAATCCCTGCAGGTGGGACCTCAGCAGGAGTTTTTTTCTGAAAATTCCCTGGGGTGGGGAGGAGTCCAACGTGTGGCTGAGGCTGACCACCAGCAGTGCAAGAGCTGCCGCTCAGAACTGTTGGGGTGGGGGGACCAGCAGCGTGCACTACACCTAGGAGCTTGTCAGAATTGCAGAATCCCAAGCCCCAGCCGGCACCTACTAAACCAGCATTTGCATTTTAAAAAGAACAGCTCTATTAAGCTATCATTCACATGCTATAAAATTTACCCTTTTAAAGTGTACAATTCAGCAGTTGTTAGTCTATTCGCAATATTGTGCAACCGCCACCTCTATATGGTTCCATTTTCATCACTCCGAAAAGAAACTCTGTACCCATTACCAGTCACCCCTCATTTCCCTTGTCCCCCCCAGCCACCATGAGCAACCACTGCTGCGCTTTCTGTCTGTATAGATTTGCCTCTTCTAAATATTACCATCTACACACAGTTCGAGAAGCACCATCGCGAGAGACCTAAAAAAGAAGCAACCCTCACTCCCCTCCCACAATTGTTGTCATGTAGACATGAGGGTCCCGAGTCGCTAGATTATCTGCTTTTTTTTTTTTCAAGAGAAGCCCAAAATCTGGATTTTTATGTGAAATCTTGCACTTTTTAAAAGTTGGCAACTAATTCCAATTTTCGGAAAACACTGGGCCAAACAAAACCTGCCTGAGGGCTGGATTCAGCCTGTCAGCTGCCAGTTTGCAACTTCTGATGGTCACCAGGTTCTTACCCATACCCACCCAAATCCTTCCCACTCCAGCCGTGGTGTGCTTTTTGTTCCAGTTTCCATAAATATGGGGAAACAACTGCTTAGTAGCTTCCTCATAAAATCTTCTCACATCTTACTCCTCCCTTCTCCAAACAGATGTCCAGGTATTTCTTAAGGACCAACTATGTGCTTGGTGCTTTATATTTTTTGAATAACTTAAATATTCACAACAACCTTTATGGCAGATGTCATTATCCCAGTTTTAAAGACGAGAAAACTTTCAGAACATGTGGGAAAAGGCAAGAAAAAAAGAAAAGAAAAGAAAGATGAGAAAACTAGAGTTCAGAGAGGTTAAGCAACTTTCCCAATGTTGCACAGCCACTGTGACAAAGCCTGAGCTCTTTCCACCTCACCACACTGCCTCTACTGTACCAATCTCTGTCCAGAGGCCCCACCTTTCAGCTCTCTCTTCTTCCTATTCTGAACCTTCTCCATTTTCCCCCAGATTGTGCACGTTGCTCTCTGCTGAAGATTCTAGACTGTCACCGAGTTATGCTTGCTCGGGAGAGTCTGAATTTCAAACACTGAGGCTTGTTTGCCCATAAGCACATTCATCCTTGTCAAATATGTGTCCTGATGTTAGGTTTGGAAAATGTGGTCTACGCAAGTAAGCTGTGCTTTATTTTGACACTGATTCATATTCAGCTTGTGGTCAACTCCCTTTTTTCACTCGGTGTTTTTCTTGTTTATTTATGTCGAGCCAAATTATGTTGTTAGGTTTTGTCACTAACGAGCCCCTTGCACTTGTCCCTGCTGAATTGCATCCTAGTTTCACAGGACCTTCTTCCTCCAACCCGTCTGACTGGATGGAAGTCCCTCTCCTGTCTGCTGTAGGTTTGGCCCCCCTCCCAACCTTCTTTCATTTTCAAGTCACTTCAGGGTTTGGGAAACTGTCCCCACCCTCCCAAAAGGTCCCATGTGGCTCCCTCCCTTCACTGCTCTGGAAACCCTAATTAGGCCTCCTACAGGATGGTGGGGACAGGTGGAGGGAGGCAGAATCTGTTCCCCTAAATTAATTTGGGGTGGCAGAGGGTCTGGCTGCAGCTGGGAGTGTCCCCTCCAGGTGGCCTTAGGCTGGAAGCTCTCCTAGGCTAGTTCCAGACCTAATCTGATCTTTTCAGATCAGAGGGATCCTTAGTCCTGGCAGACCCTTTGGCAAAAGTCCTTTAACTCAGTCCTAGCCCCTTAGGACATCCCACTATCTGAGCACTGCAGAATCCCAGGCGGTTGCTAGGTGCAGGGCTCTCAAACAATGTAGTGTGACAGTTTCCTACCCGCCCCAGGGGCCTCCCCAAGCCACAAGGGTGTGGTTTGCAGTCTGGGTACATTCTGTACCCTCACTCTGGGGGCGGGTTTGCGGTTCCGGGTGCTGTGCAGTGGAGCCCCGCCCATGCCTTTCCTCTCCAGCCACAAAAACAAGCTTGACACCAAGAGAGGAAGAATCAGAAAAAAAAAGGCTGGTACTGTACAGCTGGTCCCTGGAGACTCTGAGATGGACCCACCCCTTCCCCTTCCCTAAAGGCGTCCCACGCATGGAAGGCCAGCAGTGTCACTGGCTGTCTACTGCCAGTTCTTCCCTCCCTATGCCTTCCTTAGTGGCTGCCTCTGCCACAGAGCAACGACCTAGAGGGGATGCCAGGTGGTGCTCTCTAGGGACTGGCTGTCACCTTCTTCCCCGGAGACCCTGAAACACGGCTTTCCTTTCTCTACCAGCAGTTGGCATCTCCACACTCCTCTGGCCATTACCCTGACTGCTAGGTTCCCAGGCCTGTGCACCTTAATTGTTATTATTAGCATCATCATTATTATTAGCCACCACCCACTGAAGGCCCATATGGTACTGAGCGCTTTTGACCTTTCCCACTTAACTATCACGACCGCTTGTGCAGTAATCCTCACTGAATCTTATTTCACACTCATACATGCAGGCACTGTTGTAAGCACCTTACATATCTCATTTAATCCTCACAATAATTTTGAGCTAGGCCTGTTACTGTACTGTTACTGTACTGTTATTAACCATATTTTACAGTCAGGAAAACTGAGGCACAGAGAGGTTTAATTCTGTGCCCAAGGTCATACACTACCAAGTGGGAGAATCAGGATTTGAACCCAGGTCTTTCTACTGCACCAGACTGCTTCCTTTTCCCCCAGGACAATCCTGAGGACTGGACAGCACCTCTTATCAGCCTTTTCACTGCAGAGTAGACCAGTCTGGGCCTCGGAGGGAAGGACATGCGCCCTGGAAAAGCTGGGAGAGGCAGGAGCAACCTTTGCTCAGTTACAGGGATTCCCCAGGACTCCCTGGGAGTCAGGCCACACCCCACTGCTTCTGCTGGGCTGGCAGTCAGTGTCTGCTCTGGATTGGGATGGGGTGTGACCCACACACAGGCGCGCGTGTGTGTGCACATGGGCGGGTGGGGAAGCGGGAGGGGGAAGGGAGAAGGAGGGGAGAAGGGATGGGTGAGGACACTCACCATCCCAGAGCTCTCTTGCACCCTCTTCAGGCAATATGTGCTCACTGCCTCTCCTGTCCAGGTGACCAATTTCTGCCTTCTGAGGCTCTGTCCCTCGGACCTCAAAACCCACCACCATTCTCTGTGGGCTGCAAGCTCAGTGCATCAGGCCTCTGCTCGGGCTGTTTGCTTTGGTTTTGTTTTTGTGGTGTTTTAAATTGTCTTGCCATTTTAATCATTTTAAGTGTATGCTTCAGTGGCACCAAGTACATTCACATTATTCTGCAACCATTCACCACCATCTATCTCCAGAACTCTCTCTGTCTTGCAAAACTGAAACTCTGTGCCTGTTAAACAGTAACTCCCCATTCTCCCCTCCCTCAGCCCCCAATAACTAACCAACACTCTACTTTCTGTCTCTATGAATTTGACTACTCTAAATCTCTCTTATAAATGGAATCGTACAATATTTGTCATTTTGTGTCTGGCTTTTTTCACTTAGCATAATTTTCAAGGTTCATCTATGTTATAGCATGTGTCAGAGCTTCATGCCTTTTATACTGTTTTTTTGAGACACAGTCTCGTTTTGTCACCCAGGCTAGAGTGCCATGGCATCAGCCTAGCTCACAGCAACCTCAAACTCCTGGGCTCAAGCGATCCTTCTGCCTCAGCCTCCCAAGTAGCTGGGACTACAGGCATGCGCCAACATGCCCGGCCAATTTTTTATGTTTTTAGTAGAGGCAGGGTCTCGCTCTTGCTCAGGCTGGTCTTGAACTCCTGAGCTCAAGCAATGTTCCTTCCTCTGCCTCCCAGAGTGCTAGGATTACAGGCGTGAGCCACTGCACCCGCCCTGAGCTTCATTCCTTTTGAAGGCTGAGTAATATTCCACTATATGTATATACCACATTTTATTTATCCATTCGTCCATTGATGGACATTTGTTGTTTCCACCTTTTGGCTATTGTGAATGATGCTGCTGTGGACATTAGAGTATAAGTAGCTGTCTCAGTCCCCGCTTTCAATTCTTTTGGGTATATCCCTAGGAGTGGATGTCAGAGCCATTCGCATATTACCTGAGGCAGACTAGTGGCCTGGCCTTCCTTGGAGGAAACGTGCCTTCACAGCTTTCTGCCCTGATTCTGCTTTGTCTCAGAGCATATAGCAGCACCTCTAGGAAAAGTACCTCATGTCACCCTACCCCTAGCTGCCCTCTCTGTCAGCTCCCCAAGGGCCAGGACCACGGCTGCAATGGCCTTTGTACAAGTAGTAGGCAGTGTGGTGTAGTGGTTAAGGATGTGGGCTCTGGAGCCAGAGTGCCAGGGTTTGAATCCTGGCTCCCTCCTTGTGTAACCCTGAGCAACTTACTTGACTTCACCATGCCTCAGTTTCTCCATCTGTAAAATGGGGACGATAATAATAGTATCTATTTCGAGTGATTAGGAGAGATTAAATGACATACACAAAGCCACCAGTGCAATGACTGATGCATAGTAAATGCTAAATAAATGGGAACTGTTACTGGTAAGTCCTCTTTCTGCCTCTCACTGCCTCTTTGACAAAAACCATCAAGAGATGATAAAAGCCACCTCAGTATATTTTCCAGGGAGAACTACTGTTGAGCTCATAGAATTCCCTCGCCACTATCCACCCCCACCCCGTATTGATAGTCTTTTCAGACCAGTGCCCCCTCCACTTGTGTGAAATGCTTTAGTGAAGTTAGTGTAAATAATATAGAGAATATAGCGCTTGTTCTCTTCACTCCTACAGCCCCACGCATTGTAGCCCTCGTGTGCTAGATAACTGGAGGTCCCACTCAGGTCAAACACGACTCAGGAAGGCTGCCAACAGCCCCTGGCTGTGAGAAACCTCTCTTCCCCTCCAGGAACCTGCCACAGAGGGGATGCATTGTTTCTGTCTTCCAGGCTGCGAAATAAGAACCCAGGCCCAGTGTATTTCAAGCTTATCAGCAAAAATAGCCATATCTTGTTTGTCCTGTTGGTTAAAGCGACTTATTAATAGGATCTATTAATAAGGTCAATCCCATCACTTCAGTTTACTGGGCCATTCTCAAACATCGATTGGGCACCTGTTACAGACCGGGCAACGCGGGATGCAGACACGAACAGAGTAAGATGGCTGCCCTCGAGGCACCCAGACCTGGCTAGTGCAATGCTCCCAGTGCTCTGAGAGCGTTTGAAGCCCCCCCCCCCCCGCCAAACCCAAATGCACCTGGAGGAGTCAGGGAAGACTTCCCATAGACAGTGCTGGCTTTTCTGTGAACTGTTTTTTTTTTTGAGACAGAGTCTCACTCTGTTGCCCAGGCTAGAGTGCCGTGGCGTCAGCCTAGCTCACAGCAACCTCAAACTCCTGGGCTCAGGCGATCCTCCTGCCTCAGCCTCCCGAGTAGCTGAGACTACAGGCATGCACCACCATGCCCCGTTAATTTTTTCTATATATTTTT
>CAUYRT010069194.1:0-16713 GCA_963574885.1 Lepilemur ruficaudatus | reverse complement strand
ACTTCTGGTCCCAAACATTTTGGATAAGGGATACTCAACTTGTATCTACTTTTTAAAAAGAACGGTTTGAAATTTCATAGTTTTTCATCTTCCACACTGTTTTTGCTATCAAGATATGGTTACATCCAGTGGTTGATTCATAATATATTCCTGTATAATATTTTAGACTTTTTCCTATAAGTTATGGTTCAGGGTTTTTCTATGCTTTATTTTTATTAATATTATGTAATCTCAGAGTAAATTTTTATTTAATTGCAAGTGATATGTATGCTAATATGTTTTCTCTCTGTTATCAAATCTATTGAGTAAATCATGTCAGGCCAGTTTGTCTATCTCTTTTTTCTAAGTAAGGAATAATGTACAAACAGTAAAATACATAAAATCCACTAATCATAAGTGTACTTCTTGATGATTTTTTACATACATATACATTCATATGAAGGTCACATCAAGATGTATACACTCAGATCAAAGTACTAAAAATTTCTGATTCCCTAGTACCTTTTCATCACAGTCTATACCTCTTCCAGAAATAACTACTCTTCTACAAAGATCAGTTAGTTTTGTATATTCTCAAACTTCATGTGAATGGGACCATACAGTATGTATTGTTTTATGCCTGGCTTCTTTCATCAAAGTACTTGTTAATTTTTTAATTGCTGTAGACCATTCCATTATATGAGTATACCATAATTCATTTATTCTTTTGCCCTATTGTTGACATTTGAGTTCTTTCCAATATGGGGGTATTACAAATAAAGCTACAGTTAACATTCTGTGTTTTTTGTGGTTATGTGCACTCATTCCTCTTGAGTATATACCTAAGAGTCAAATCGCTGTGTCATAGGATAGGTAGATGTTTGTTTAGTTTTAGTAAAACTGCCGAACATTTCCCAAAGTGATTGTTTAATTTTATACTCATACCAGCAATGTATGGAAGTTCCAATTACTCTGTATCTTTACAAACACTTATTATTATCAGTTTAATTTTACCCATTCTGGTGGTTGTCTAAGGGTATCTCAGTGTGGCTTTTTAATTTACATTATGTCCATGATTAGTGATGTTGAGTACCTTTTTATACGTTTATTGGCCATTCAGATACCTCTTTTGAAAGTACTTATTCAAGACTTTTGCCCATTAGTAGAGTATCTTTTCCTTATTGATTTGTATGAGTTCTACATGTATACTGTATAGAAGGTGTTTTTCAGAGATATGTATTATGAACATCTTCTGCCATTCTATACCTTGCCTTTTACTTTCTTTTTTTTTTTTGAGACAATCTCACTCTGCTGCCCGGGCTAGAGTGAGTGCCATGGCATCAGCCTAGCTCACAGCAACCTCAAACTCCTGGGCTCAAGTGATCCTCTTGCCTCAGCCTCCCAAGTAGCTGGGACTACAAGCATGCACCACCATGCCTGGCTAATTTTTTCTATATATTTTTAGTTGTCCAATTAATTTCTTTCTATTTATAGTAGAGACAAGGTCTCACTCTTGCTCAGGCTGGGCCTTTTACTTTCTTAATGGTATATTTTAATTTTTACAAAACCTGATTTATCACTTTTTTTTCTATTATGGTTAGCGCTTTAACAAGCCTTTGTTAACCTAAATATTATGAAAATATTCTCCTATATTGTTTTTTAGAAGCTTTATTGTTTTGGCTGTCACATTTAAGTTACATTTTCAAATTCAATTACTGAGAACAGACTATTTTAAGTATCTACTTTTTCTCTAGTACTTTCTCCTTTTCTTCATATTCTTTATGTTATCCACATTAACACATTGACTACCACACTAGAAACAATTTTTTTCCTTGGGGCCACAGTGTTTTATTACAAAAATAGAATAAAAACTTTAAAAACAAAATGGTCCTTCCTAATTTAATGAATGATTTGTTATTTTTTATTTTCTGGTTTGTTTTAAAAGTAACATAAAAACTTGAAAATTAGAAATGTAAAAAGTAATGTGAAAACCTGAAAAATAATTAATAAGGGTAAATTGTTTTTCTTGACTTGTAAATACCTTATATTTAAAGGTAAATATAAATAGAAAAACAAAATTTATTGACTTCTATTCATTTAATCCACATTTTTAGAATTGTCAATATTAATTGTAGCAATAAGAACATCAACAAGTAAGATTTTCACGAACAAACTGCTGGATTTTGCCAAAACCCATCACGTAACATTTATGCTATTCATGGCAGCGTGAGTTGCCTGTGTACCATGCAGCTCCAAAGGTAAAGAGACATGTGAGTTATATATGCTTCACAAGGCCCCAGGCTCAAAACTAGCATGAGTTAAATACAACTCAAATGGCAGTTAATGTATTAAAGGTGATTTATCATATATGTAGTTTATATATTTTTGGAGTTTGTCCTTTTCATGAAATTTGGGGTAGCAAAGTTGACATTCTGTTTTTAATTTATTCCCAAAAGACTGAAGAATTCCCAAGTTGGACTTTTTTCTAGAAATTAAGTATTTAAAGGCCTACAATAACTATTGAATATAGGTCTTAACACTTATTTAAAATTTTGAATGTTAGAACACCAATTCTACAACTGTTAGAATGATAAGTAATTGAATCTCTATTATTCTGCCATGTATTATTAAATGTTTTTATACATTTGAAGTGGTCTTTTAGATGTTATCTAGGTAATATTCTTATTATCCATCTATTTTCCTGTTATTCAACTACCAAACAGTTATCAATATCTGTTTCTATACCTTAAGTTAACAGTTTCACAATCATTAATTATTTGTAGCAGTTTACTTTTACAATACATACACATTAGTGTTTCAGCTAGTTGATAGCACATTCATTCAGTTAGTCATTCAACAAATATTTGTTGAGCACCTACATAGTACCAAGTACTATTCTAAGTGCAGAAACTTTAGCTGTAAACAAAACAGACAAAAATTCCTGCCTTCTTAAAGCTTACATTTTAGTGAGATTTTTTCACTTCAATTTATATCCAGAATGTTTACCTTTATTTAAAATTAAATGTTCAGATATCAACAAGTCTGAATTACTTGCAGCAGGTAAGTATATGTCCATCAAAAATGTGTGCTCCCTTTTCATTGTGTAGTTATTCTGAGAAATTGCTACCCAGGCCAGGCATAGTGGCTCACTCCTATAATCCTAGCACTTTGGGAGGCCGAGACAGAAGGATCATTTGAGGCCAGGAGTTCAAGACCAGCCTGAGCAACATAGCAAAGCCCTGTCTCTACAAAAAGATACAAAAATTAGCCAGGTGTGGTGGCATGTGCCTGTAGTCCCAGCTACTTGGGAAGCTGAGGCAGGAGGATCACTTGAGCCCAGGTTGCAGTGAACTGTGATGACCCCAGGGCACTCTAGCAGGAGCAACAGAGAAAGACCCTTTCTCAAAAAAAAAAAAAAAAAGAGAGAGAGAGAGAAAAACTTCTACCCAGCCAGGAATTATATTTCCCAGGCCCCCTTACGTCTAGATAATGCTTGTAATCAGTTTTGGCCAATGGAATAACAACAGAATGGGTGTGTCACTTCAAGGCCACAGTGTTTTAGAAATGAGTATTCCTTCTCCATGTTCTTTTTTGCCTTTGCCTGGTTGGATACAGATGACTAGGATATGGTAGAGCCACAAGATAAAAAGAGCTGATCTTTGATTCATTTTTGACAGGAAGTAAATCCAAAGATAAGTAACTCAGACTTTAATGTGAGCAAAAAGTAAACTTACCATGTTACACTATTGAAATGTGGGGGCTATTTTTTTAGCTATTATCATTACCTTAACTAATATACTTACCTTGTTAATATTGCAGGTGTTGTTAATCTGACTAGATATGATTTTTATCTGGAAACAGAATCATCATTATTGATCAGGTACAATTTCAGGAATACAAAAATGATATTGAAGGAGGCAGTTAGCTATTTAGTCTCCCTAAGGCCAAAACCAATGCCTAAAAGCAGTTTTTTGCTGAATATTTAGGTCAACAGAAACAACAGCATATCCCTAGCAGTTAGTGACAAAAGGGGCAGGGGGGTTGTATCAGGAAGGAATAATTGTGATCACTCTTTGAACCATGAACCCTAATATTATTATAACCAAAGTTGTAATATTAAGTGGTTACTAGTGAAATTCTGAGCAAATAAGGCTGAGGAATATGGAGAGGGTGTGGTATCCTTCTTCATTCAGTGTGGTAGTAAGTATAAAATGGGTCAGAAAATAATATATAAATACTTAAAATGCTCATTTATATATAGAATTGGTTGCCTCTAGGGCAAAGCATGTATATTATTATTTTGCCACAATTACGTCACTTCATTTAAAATGTTATAATACTGTATCATAATAATGTTAATAATATGTAATATGCCAAAAGTTTCATCAAATAACTGCTATGGGAGCTCAGAGAGAGCATTTCCGACTAGAGTAGGCAGGCCAGGTCTACCTCAGAGGTGTGATTTGAGCTGAGACTTGAAGGCTGGTGGGACTTGAATAGGAGAGAGGATGAAGACAAGAACATGACAAACTAAGAAGACAGGGAACTGGCAAGGTTTGATTGAGCCATTAAAGCAATTCTCAAAGTGGTGTCTGGTAGCATCTGCAATAACATCACTGAAGTGATTGTTTAAAATGCCTTACCCCAGACCTAGTGAGTCTAAATTTTTGAGGGGGGGAGGTAGAAGTACTCATTTTTATCAAGTTCTGGATAATTTTTATGTTTGCCAAAATTTGAGAATTTCTAACCCCATATAAATAAATTGTCTGGATGATACTTGGGTTTACTTTGCAGAGACACTATAGATTAAAATAAAATAATAAAATAAAAAATAAAGCAGTGGTCAATTCCAAAAAGTGAAATTGACAAACAGCTACATTACAATATTCAACCATAGATCATAGATCAGCCATATAACCAGTGTTTAATTCCATTAAAAACATTTGAGTTTCCATTGAGTACAGAGCACTCTGCTACTATGTAATAAATGGAATTAGAAAGCTTCAATTCCATTCCTTTTTTGAGTGTTGGAGAGTTTTATTTCTCGGAATTTTAGAAAAAGACCAGAAAGGCAACAATTTTGAGCTAGATTCATTCCTCCTTGTTTACTGTAAAGTGAAGTCAGATGTACTTTGCAAATTGGTTGCATTTTTAGTATTGGAAAGACTTCTTATGCCATTAACTGCTCTTAGCCCACGTGTTCAACTCTTATTTTATCCTTGTGTTCTATACCTTTGTTACCACTAACACAATTTTAAAGTAGGAAGCTAAAAAAAAAAAAAAATTACTACCAAAGCTAGAGTTCCTATATTCATATTGCCCACAAGGTGTTTCCAAAGCAATCTATCTATAGAGCTCATAATGATCATATTAATATTTAATATAATCTGACTATAATTTTGCCATAAAACATTTTATTCTAAAATGTCACATTCCTTGGGTTATGATGATATATGGAAATCTCAGTACAGATGTTGCCACTGTGTGACAAGAGGTTTTTTTATTTTCCTCCCTGGGCGATGAGATGAAAAACCTGATGATACTAGGCTACCTTTAGTGAAACCCTGATACTAGGTAATGTGTGTTAGGATTACAGAAAAAGCACAGTGCCAATTTAAGCTGTGAATTCTGGCATTCTTCACTCAAAAAAGGGGGATATGTGACAGAAAACTTAATCTTTTAAAAATAAAATATGACATAGTTGGTACACAGAAGTGCAGAGCCACGAGAATATATTTTAGTAACATGCAAACTGATCTGCGACTACAGGAGAGTAGAGAAAGGAGACTTCTAGGTAAAGGGGTTAAGTGAAATGCTCAAGAATGTGGTCTTGTTTTTAGGTGAGTAGTAGAAGTATATCAGGAGTAATAATAACAACAGTAGAGTTACCCATACTACTTAACTGATTAGGAAAGAAAATATGACCAAATAAAAGCTTTAGCCTAAGAAAATTTACCTAAGTAACTTTCTACTGAAGAAATTACCTAGCAGAAGGATCACTTGAGCCCAAGAGTTCAAGGCTGCAGTGAGCTATGATTGTGCCACTGCATTCAAGCCTGTGCAAAAAAGTGAGACTCAGTCCCTAATAAATAAATAAATAAATAAAATTTAAATTAAAAAATCACCTAAGGTGGCACTTAGATTATCAGCGTGGTAAGGATGAATTATTCAATACCTGTTGGGGGCAACTCTTCAGCTATCTGGAAAAACAAGTCTGGATTTTAACCTCATTCCATATAGCAACATAAATCTCAGGTAGAAAAAAAATATAAAGATTTAAAAAATGAAGTCACAAACATGCTAGGAAAAGCTACGGATTGCATTTTTTCCTAATCTGAACTGGAGAAGGCCTTTCTAATCATGAGGCAAAAGCCAAAAATTATAAGGGAAAAGATCAATAGATTTGCCTGCATGAAAATCCAAAATGTTTATAGAACATAAGACAGGTAGAAAAAAATCACTAACCGAGTTTGCTAGAGCCTCCTACAAAGGAAGAGCTCTTTGTAACCAAGAAAAAAAAGCCAAAACAATGCACAAAAGGATTAATAACAATGACTGATTAGTTTGTCGAAAGATGTTCAGTTCTACTAGTAATCAAACAAATGGTGTGGGTCTGCAGTCCCCAACCCCTAGGCCATGCACTGGTACCAGGTACCAGTGCATGGCCTGTGAGGAACTGGAACGCACACCAGGAGGTGAGCAGCAGGTGAGCAAAGCTTCATCTGTATTTACAGCTGCTCCGCATTGCTTGCCTCATCGCGTGAGCTCCACTTCCTGTCAGATCAGTGGCAGCATTAGATTCTCATAGGAACACCAACCCTACTGTAAACTGCATGTATGAAGGATCTAGGTTGTGTGCTCATTATGATACTCTAATGCCTGATGATCTTAGGTGGAGCTGAGGTGGTGATGTTAGCACTAGGGAACAGCTGCAAATATTGATTTTCATTAGCAGAGAGGTTTGACCGCACAATAAATGTAATGTAATTGAATCATCCCGAAACCATCCCCCCACCCCTTCCCACCCTGGTCCGTGGAAAAATTGTCTTCCATGAAACCAATTCCTGGTGCCACAAAGGTTGGGGACTGCTCGTGTAGGGGGAATATTTCTGCGGTAATACTTGCACATCTGTGCAAAAACCCATGATAACAATGTCGTGTAGGAAATTACCTTGATGCAAGTGGTAACCTTCAAATACACTATCAGGCAGGCTATCCCAAATGTGGAAAGGAAACTTCACAGCCCAAATTAACGTGCTCAGATCACATGGTTTATTACTTTTAAACAAAAAGAAGTTGGAAAGATAGAGTGAAGGTTAACACATTTAGGGTAGGGTCCAAGAGAGGTGAGAGGACCAAATTACATGAACCTGTGTTACGCAGTGTTGTTAGGTCCTGTCTGGGACATCAGCCTTCACCTCTGATAATTTAGTCATGAGGAACACAACTGAAATTGAAGAGAGGCTCAGCACTGCTTAGAGCTAGTACATGCTTACTCTGTCAGAAACGTGCAGGGGCAAGTATGCCAGGCTAGTGGCCTCTGACAGCCATGTTTTTAATCTGTGTTTCTGGAGCAGAACATACATGGGACCAGAATGGGTGTCTCACTGATGAATGGCCATTTTAGGGATGGCATAACTGTCAGCCTAGAGATGGTGTCATTTGTACCTTACAACTTGGCCTTTCCCATCCTGTTCTGTCCATTAGTAATATTCTTCTTTGGTCCATGCTTTTTTACATATATTCCATTTATTCTCTTTGTCATGTCTTATAGAATACTATCTATACTTAATACATCCTAAGAATTCTGCCTCTTTCATAAGCTACTTGTTTGCCCATTATGCTTAACAAGAGTTTCATATATTCTTTTTCCCTGTCCTTTAGAACATAATTGAATATTCTCATAATACAGCAATCATATATTACAAACATGTATGAAACATTTTTGCTTAAAATAGAAAAAAAATAGAAGAGTTGTCCAATAGAGGATACAGTAAATATATTATGGTATATAATGGAATACTGGTTGTAAAAGATGGGAATATAGATCTTTATTGGCAAAAATATGTCACTTTATGTTGAGCAAATTAGGTTCTAAAACATGCACAGTATCTGTGTTTTAAAATACATATAAGTATGTAGTATTTTCTATGTGTGTACAGAGAAATGTCTAGAAGGATCTTCTCCAAAATACTAAAAGTAATTTTCTGAATGTGGGAATTGGGGTACCTTTGCTTTCTTCTACTCAATTTTATATAGTAAGGGTGAGGTTGTTTGGGAGGGGTACTATAAGAAGATTATATTTATAATCTAAAGAAACGACAGTCGTTTATGGTTTTAAAATTTCCAGATTTCCAGCATTGTGCTCTGGAAAGAATATAGCCTTTGAAGCCAGACAGACCCAGATCCATTTACTAGCTATTTACAATTGGGTACTTAGCCTGCCTTAGCTGCAATTTCCTAGTCTGTAGAATAAGGATGATAATAAGTATATTAGAAGAGGTAAGAATGTGTGCAAAGGGCCTGCCACAGTGCCAAGATCACATTAGTGATCTAATGTTCTTCCACCCACACATTTGATAAAGTACTTAATTCTCCTCTTCCATCTATTTTATTTCTGATAGTGTAAATGGACCTACCAAGCATAGTGCTAGAAAGTCCTAAAGCTGCAGAGGACTCTTTCCAAGCAGGTTGGGCTCATGCTACCTTGATTATGGCAGCTGTGGTCCAACAAAGCTGATAAGGGAATCTGATTTTCCCACTGTCTTCCATTATAAAGTTGAAAGTATAATATATCCTACTGGAAAAGGTTTTGGCCCCTGGACCTAATAAAATCATTTTTAAATAACTAAAACTTGAGGTTACACTGCAGTTTTACTAAACTTTAGTACATATAAAATCATCCTAGACCAATGGTTCTCAATTCTATTCAGACCTAACATCACCTTTTTTATAACATCCATGTTACTATCTTGAAATCCATAGATAATATACTTTATTTACACACATTTTTTAAATCAGCATAATTTCTGATAGTAATATAAAGGAAAAATGAAAGGGAAGTAATTATAATTAAGTAATTATAATTAAGTAATATGTATAGTTGGTTCTCCTTACTGTGGGTTCCACATCCTTGGATTCAACCAACCACACACAGATCAAAAATATTTGGGGAAGAAAAAATGGATATATATGTATATGCTGAACATATACAGACTGTTTTTTTCTTGACATTATTCACTAAAAAAAAATACAGTATAGACCGGGTGTGGTAGGTAGCTCACGCCTGTAATCCTAGCACTCTGAAAGGCCGAGGCAGGTGGATCGCTCAAGGTCAGGAGTTTGAAACCAGCCTGAGCAAGAGCGAGACCCCGTCTCTACTAAAAATAGAAAGAAATTACTTGTACAGCTAAAAATACCTAGAAAAAATTAGCTGGGCATGGTGGTGCATGCCTGTAGTCCCAAACACTCGGGAAGCTGAGGCAGGAGGATCACTTGAGCCCAGGAGTTTGAGGTTGCTGTGAGCTAGGCTGATGCCACGGCACTGTAACCCGGGCAACAGAGTGAGACTCTGTCTCAAAAAAAAAAAAAAATACATTATAACAATTATTTACATAGCATTTACATTGTATTAGGTATTATGAGTAATCTAGAGATGAGTTAATGTACACAGGAGGATGTGCATAGGTTATATGTAACTACACCATTTTACATAAGTGACTAGAACATCATCAGATTTTGGTATCCAAGAGGGCCCTGGAACCAATCCCCTATGGATGTCGAGGGATGACTGTGTTTCAATATATAAATGCTCTAGTATGATTAACTTTATGACATAATGTAGTATTCAGATGCTTTCATGTATAAGTAGACTCACTGTGAATGTGGTAGTTATAAATGTGTTGACAACCAAATACCATGAGCCACATGACCATTAATGATGTAATTTTCCAAAATGATGAACAACTTTTGGTAAAGTTCTGGACTAAAAAGACTAATTTTCCTCTAGTTTACACAGTGATTGAATTCCTGTAAAATTTAGTATACATTAAGATCCTGCGGGAAATACTCTAAATATACAATTTGGAATTAAGAGATTTTTACTCAGGAAGTCTAGGATACAGCCCAAGAATCTCCTGGTGGTAATTCTGATTCAGATATTCTGTTTTCTAAAGGAACTGGGGGAAGGTGGGGTTGTCCTAGAGAGGGAACCTAAGATAATAAACTAGAAACCAAAAACCCAGGTTGGCCATTCTTATGCAGTGTAATGTAGTAGGAGGAGGGAAATAAGGAATCTAGAATAGGAATATCTGTTCCAGAAACAACTCTGCTATTTGTAATCGCCTAACTTGGTACAAATTTTCTGAGTCAATTTTCCTCACCTATAAAAATGGGTGTTGATACCTTCAGTATTAGAGAGGTGGGACTGTGGTTTCTGAGACCCTTTGAAGCACGCTTGCTTTGTTTATGGTGATTATTAAAACTCTTGATAAAAGGCAGTTTGGGCCATGCTCCGTGGCTCCCGCCTGTAATCCTAGCACTCTGGGAGGCCAAGGCCGGAACATCGCTTGAGCTCAGGAGTTCGAGACCAGCCTGAGCAAGAGGGAGACCCCGTCTCTACTAAAAATAGAAAAATTAGCTGGGCCTCATGGGCCTGTGTTCCCAGCTACTTGGGAGGCAGAGGCAAGAGGATCACTTGAGCCCAGGAGGTAGCAGTGAGCTATGGTGACACCACTGCACTCTACCCAGGGTGACAGATTCTGTCTCAAAAAAAAAAAAAATGCTGTTTGTAAGATGAACATTGCTTAGAATCATAACGCTATTATTCTCGCTTGGGGAAAATCTGATAAGGGTGCCATCACTTTCCTTTAAAGCCCACTGTTTTAAACCAGAGAAAGCAAGCCAGAATCTTTCTGGCTAACCCCTTCCCTCACCAAACTATACAGGCACCAGCTCAGAATCTGAAAACTTGACAGGATTCTGGCTCCAGCTGACCCAACACCAGCAGTGTGGGTTTGGACGAGTCATTTCACTTTCACTGGGCTCGATTTACTTAGATTTTCAGCTCCATCTGTTACTCAACTACTCCTCCATTCCTCTATGCTTCCTCCTTTTCCACACCTGCCACCGTCCTTTCTACCTCTCTGGCGACTTTCCCTCTGCGTTCCAACCGCTTCCCGCACTTTATGTTCCGCGCTGTCTCGTCTCAGATTTCGATCACCGGTTCCCCTGCCATACCCTTGGCTTCTCCCTTTTGTTCCGGGATCACGGGCAATCCTCCCGCAACGTCCGGGCTCCTACCCAAGATCCGGGAAGGAGGGCTCCCGCCCCCAGCCCCGCCGTGCGCTCCTGCCGCTCGGGCGGTGGCCCACACCCTGCGCCCTGGACCCCGCACCTCCTAGTGTCCCGGTAGCTCGCCCTCACCTCCCCGCCCCTCTCAGCATCCCGCCCCCCGCCTCCTCCCTCAGCTCGGAGCTCGGAGACTACCGAGCCGCGGGGCATGGTGCCCTGTCTCTCGCCGGAGGATCTTCCTCCTCCTTGTCCTGGGATGCCCACCTCGGGCAGGGTCCGTTGCCACCGAGTCCGGAGCCCTGCGCCATCCACGTGTCCAAGAACGCAGCACCCGCCCAGCCCAAACCCCTCAAGGCCGGCGGCTCCTGGCCGCGGAAGCTCTGCTCTTGCAGGCGAAAGCCGCACAGGCTGGGGATCAGCGCGCCTATCGCCAGCGGCACGCGCAGGGCGCTCGCGCCTCGCTGCAGGGTGCGGGTGCCCGTGAAGCTGGCGAGCCAGTGAGTCCGAGTGAGAGGAGGGAGGGTGGGCGTGCGGGTGGGCCCGGAGGCGGAGATCTGCGGGAAGCAGGGGCCGCGCGGCAGTGTTGACGGCGGGACTGCAGTGCCACCTCTCCGAGAAAGCCCAAACCCTCACGCGCCCGCGCGCGCACTCACGTGCACACGGAGACCAAGGAGAATACTAGCTAGAGCCTTTGAGTGCTGGGCGCGTTTTAGCGATGGCTTCTGCTCTCAACAGCAAAATCCACCCGCCTGGGACTTGCCCTGGCTCCAGAGCCGACGCCCGCGGTGGCGCCGGCTGGAGAATGGACTGTGATCCCGAGATGCACGTGAAAATGTGCAAGAAGATCGCTCAGCTCACCAAGGTAAGGTGGGGCGCAGCGGGCCGGGGAGCCGCGTGCCCGGGGCGCCCCGAGCCACGGAGGGAGTGCGGATGCACCCCGGGAGGCTCGGGCCAAATCCAAAGAGAAACTTTATCTCAGAGGCCAGCCGGGAAGGGAAGCGGTCCTAAATCTGGGTGACTTGACGTTCTGGAGGCACCGTTCTAAAGCAAGTGGAGAGGATCCTCGTTAAGCAAACTCCCCAGCAACCTGCTTGCTGAGCAGGTGGTCTGTGCTTTTCCCAAGCTGGGAATGTGAATCGAGTGCGTGTGTGCGTGCATGTGTGTGTGTGTGTTTTCTTTTGCCAGCTTTGCTCAAGTGATCGTGCCTAGAATGTTGGGGTATCATTCAACTGCCGTACTTTACAGCTGGGGAGGTCATGTGGCCTCTATTTAAACACTTGATACATTTATTCCTTCATTCAGCAAATATTTGAGTCATTTGTTGAGTGTCAGCAGCTTGCGCGGCACCGTACTAAACCTGGAAGGTAGCCCAGGGGACTTACTATCGAACTGGGTGCAGGGCTGTGTAGCAGCATAAATGGGGAAAACCACGATTCACCATATAATTATAGGATTAGAAAGGACCCTGGGAGGTCAGCCAGCCCATCTCCCTACCTCATCATACGGTCCTGAGTGAACCTCCTCAGACTGTGTCTTTTTCAAGAAGACCAGCAAGATGCCACCAGTGCTCTTTGTTAACCCTCTGCAGCTGCTCAATTAGGAGCTCCTTGTCATAGATTTCCCCGTCGTGTGCCTTGTGTGTAGTTGAAGAGCATCCCTCCCTGTCTCCTATGCAAGGTTTCAAGTGGATGAATTTTGCTATTTTCCTTGGAGTTTCCTTTTGGTCTTACAATAAACTCCTGATACCGTGCCCGCCAGTGAAGGTCAGGTCTGGGTTCTGTCCAGTGGTGTAAAGAGCGTGCTGTCTTTCCTCACTATCTCCCTGCCACTTCCCACACCAGCTTTTTGGTGGGATCACTGGCATGTCCCCCCTGTTTTTCCAGAAGGAATAAGGCACAGAGGCTTGGAATCGAGCTCTAGCTGCCTTCTCCCATGCCTCCCATTAACTTCTCCACCTTCTTTGTACATGATCCTGTTTCCAGTGATCTCTTTAGTCAAGGGCTGAAAAAAGAGAATGAAGATAACCCCTTGGAAGCCTTGGCATGTACAGGGGGCACTATTGATCTAACCTGCATTCGTCTAGTGACATCAATGAAAAAAAACTATTCAAGTATCTGGAAAGGCACTTGGCACAGTAGGCATTTCCTATTTCTTCAAAGAATCTAAAATATTTTTGAAAAAACAAGGTTTGAAATATTGATGAAAAAGTGCAAGATTTTACTGTATCATCAATTACTAAATTGGGTTTTTTAGATTATGAGTGATATAGAAGTAGAAACAAAGGATAAATCAGTATGGGCAGGAATAGTTAGGGGAGATTTTATAGAATAGACGATCCTTGAATTCAGTGTGAATTTATGGAGTGCCTACTATGTGCCAGGCACTATGCCGAGTATCAGTGTCATAAAAATTAGTAAGACATGGCCCCTGTCCTTGTGGTATGACAAACACATAAACAGATCATTTCTATATATAATATGGTGATTATTCCATTCATTAATATTTGTGGCACACCTATCATGTGCCAAGCACTGAAGATACAGCAGTGTAAGAGGCAGACATGATCCCTGGCACATAGTAGGCAGTATTTTTTAAAGTATATTCTGCATTGGAAATCATGGTTGATTCTTACTTTGTAGTGCCTGTCTTTACCATTTTCCATGCTAATTGCTTAAATTAGAAATTTTTGTTTTTGGTATGCAACCCTTCTTTTGGCTATTATTTATATGTCACACTATTTTCCATATCTTCATATTTAATCTTTCTATGCACTTTATTTTAGTTGTGTCTCTGATACGTGAATTTAACCCATGGGCATTTATGTGATTACTAATATATTTGGGCTTATTCTTCCATCATATCTTGAGTTTTTCACGTGCCATTCTTTCTCCTTGCTTCTTTTTCGTTCATTGCTGCCTCCTATTGGATTAGTAAAGTGATCTAAATGCCATTGCTGGCTTGAGAGCTTCTGGTTTTATTTCTATTCTTCTTGGAATTGCCTTTTATTTTTCAACATACATACTTAACTCTAATTTTTTTTTAACAAAGTTATCATGTAATTGTCTCTTACCACAAAAGAGTTTTGCTTGCTTTTCCTATTTTACAGCCCTCCCCTTTCCAATCTTGGTATTGCTGCCTAGAGTTTTATTTTACTTTTGAAATTTAAAAATAGCTTTTATAGTTAAATGTTAATTAACTTTACTGACATTTTATCAATTTCTCTGCTCACTTTTTTTTTCTTGAATCCAAAACATTCCTTCTGGGCTCACTTTTTTTCTAGCTGAAGTCCATCTTTTAATAGTTCTGTAGAGGTCTTGGTGGAAAAGGGAATTCTTTGTATCTTTGAAAATATCTTTATTTTCAAATGTCTTTCTGTTGTATGACAATTTATTTGGGTATAAAATTCTATTGAACAGCTATTTTCCTATAGCACATTGATGATAACACTCCATTATCTTCTGGTACTCTTGTAATTGTTGCTGGTTCAAAATTCTATTGCCAATCTAATTTTCATTCATGTGTAGATAATCTGCCTTTTCTCCTTGATAGCACTGCAGATTTGTTTTGTTTGGTTTATTTTTGATGTTCACCAGTTTCACTAGAACTGTCTTGGTGTCAGTTTATATCCTTTGCAAAAGTAGAAGAGTACTTTCTATTGAGGACTCGTGTACTTTCTTTAATTCTGGAAAATTATTAGTGATTTTTCTCTTGAAATACTGCTTCCAGGCCTTTACCTCCGTTCTCTTTTCTGAACTGCCATTAGGTGGGTGAGAAAGCCTCTCCATTTATATCCTGAAATGATATTTCAAAAAATTTGCTTTTGTCTCTATATTGCATCCTAATAAATTCCTTAATCCTATTTTCCGATTTGCCAATTCTATATATAGTTTGTCCTGTCCAGAGTTTTTTCCCATTTATTAAGTTTTTAGAATTTCAGTAATTATATTTCTCCTTTCTAAGATTGCTATTCCTATTTCCTTTCTGCCTGATTTCGATTAGTAATTTTTTGATTACTTTTATGGCTTTATTGAGGTATAATTTACATACCATAAAATTCACCTGTTTTAAGTGTATAATTCAACATTTTTTAGTAAATTTACAGAGTCATCTAGTTTTAGGATATTTCCATCACCCTGAAGAAATTCTCCCTTGTGTCCATCTGTAGCCAGTCCCTGTTCTCACCCTTAGCCCAAGGCAACCATTAATCTATTTCGTGTCTCTTTAAATTATCTGTATATGAAATCATACAGGATGTGATCCTTTCCATCTGATTTTTCACTTAGTTGCTAAATCTTAGCGTGATTATTTTTGAGGTTCATCTATGTTGTAGCACATACCATTAATTCATTTCTTCTTATTGCTCACTTATTTATTTCATTGTGTGGGTGTGCCATGTTTTGTTTATCTGTTCCTCAGATGATGGACATTTGGGTTTACACTTTTTGGCTACTGTGAATAATGTGGCTATGAACTTTACATTCTTGTGCAAGTTTTTGTGTGCTCTTGGGTAGATACTCAGGATTAGGATTGTTAGATTGTATGGTAAATTTATCTTTAACTTTTTAAGAAACTGCCAAGTTGCTTTGCAGAGTGATTGTACCATCTTACGTTCTTCAGCCTACTTCTTCAGCAAAATCTCGCAATACGTCCGCATGCACTCAGTTCTCAGATCACAGTGAACACCTCTTTCCTTACTCCACTACACATTTATCTGTTTTTCCTCTTGTGGTTTCCGCTCCTGAAATGTCTTCATCTCTAAAAGTTGAATCCTGCTTATCATTTAAGTCCCACCTCCTCCAAGAAAAACCTTTGAAAAGCCTCACTTTTGTCATTAATCATGTGTTAATTGTTCATTGTACACTAATTACTTTTTCTTATTTACCTGTTTCTCTAGCAGTTTCCTGATAACCTTGTTAAATGTAATTAAAGTTTCTGCCCACAGATTTGTTAAAATATCTTTCATGATATTTATCCCTCTGATATGATTGTTGATTTGTATACAGTATGGACCTTAAAATAATAAACTCCTAATTTTATTCATAATACTCTACAGCTGGCAAGCACTCAATATGTGGTAGTTTAGTAAATAAGTATCTATTTATACAGTGATCTAAAGTCCAAGATGCACTTTAAATCACCTGGAGAGCTTTTAACAACACTCCAGTTAAGGACTTGACAACTAAATGCAGTGCCTGATCCTAGATTGAATTCTATACTGACAGGAAAAATTGCTACAAAGAGATGATTGGGTCAATTGACAAAACTGAAACGCAGATGGTAGAGAAAGAAGATGAAAGTATCTGTATCAATGTTAAGTTTACTGGAGTTGATAATTGTACTATAGCTATACAAGAAAATATCCTTATTCTTAGGAAATGCACACTGAAGCTATCTTACTTTTAAGGAAGCATGGGGCCTTACTCTCAAAGCGTTTCATTTTAT